>JAEPRB010000301.1:0-43533 GCA_016758965.1 Circinella minor
ATTGTCGCGTCTGAAGCGGGTTTTGTTCCCAGTTCTGTGTAATATCCAACCAATAAGAAATCACTATTCTAAATTAACATCAAGCTCATAAGAAATCCTTACAACTAGGGATCTTAGTACAATCCGGTTTTTACTTTATCATTCTAGGTAGCACAAGATAGTGTTAGTAAAATATAAATTTTTACCCGTGAGAAAAATAGTACATAAAAGGAAGGAGATCCGAGGAACATTGTATTATTTCAGGGTCGTTCATGATTATTTTATAATATGTATATTAATTCAAAATAAAATAAAATAAATAAAAAGTTTCCATTATAATGCCGTTCTAACTACTAAAACCAAATCCCCACACTTTTTTTTTTTTTTTTTTACCCTGGTGCATTATCAATATTCATTATATTCCGTTAACTTCCCGTTTAGGATTTGTTTATTATATATATATATATATATATATATACGTATATATGTTTTTTTTTTTTGATAAATGTTCCAATAGATGTTTATATTTATGATAATATATACAACATTGATATTATCAATTTTAGAGGGGCGCAAATAAAAGCTATATCGGTCTCCCCCGATAATAATAACAAAATATTAATAACTTATTTCTCTTTTGTTGATCTGAAAATCACTGCGCCATCGGTATTAAGGATGTCGTAATACCTTGTTTAGTAATTCTTGTTCTTCTTGGAATAATTGATTCCTTTTATTCTCACTATCTAGTAATTACTATAATGATATAGTACTCTATACACACACGTGGGTCGAAATAAGTTTCGTCATACGACGTCGTGAAGTGTAAGAGAAGAGAGGAGAAAGATGATATTGGGAAAATATGTGTTAAGGGGTGAGGAGAGAAAAGGCTTGTTTAAATATATAATATAATTATTATTATCATTTTAAGGGGGGTGATGTCTGGTGGGGGGGTTATGAAGTTTTGTGAAGCATGAATCGATCAATCTTTAAAGTTTGCTTTTATATTATATTATATTATATTATTATTTATTATATTAACTACTGTATGAACAATAATGGGAAGTTGACACAACTATGGGGTGTGAACCTATGCATGATCCTGAGTTACAATAATTAGCTGGGAAGTTTTTTTTTTTTTTTTATAAAAGCATAACATTAAAACTAAATCTCGTGTGTATTTTCATTATTTTTTATATAATTGACTGTGGGGACTGGGGGAGCGGAGGAAGAGAAGAAAGTTTTATTATTATTATTATTATCTGAAGAGGTGTGTATTTGTGTTTCTGGGGGAGATGGAAAAAATTACAAACAAATAAAAGGGATTGAGTATTTTCGACCTTTAAACCGACTTTGGGAAATTCCACTAAACTATTACTACCATTGAAATTCACATAGTAAAAAAAATAAACTAGATTCTCTCACGCTTGTTTCAGTTTTCATGATTCCATATGTCAAAAAACATTATTTTTTTTTATGTACAAAAAAGAAAAAATGATGTGGTATTTTTTTTAATTCAATGTGACACCTAATAAAGCATTTTCAAGGAGAGTAAAAAACAAGTTTTGAAAGAGAAAAATTCATACTATAATAAAAGGTTTTGTGTTGCGTGTATTTTTTATATGGCATTAATAATGATGGATGATGATGAATGTGTTGAATGGTGATGGATGATAATGTTATGGAGTTTAAAGGAGGGGTAAAATGGTTTTATATATATATATTGGTATTTTTCTTTTTGCACAGTAGAAAAACGAAGAAGGTGAGAGGGAATTGTAGAAAAAAAAGAAAGAAAGAAGGTTTGCACAAAAGACAAAATATAAGCGAAGGAAAAAAACGATGCTCTATACAATATGCTATGCACCTCCTACATAATTGAAACAAGAAAAAAAAAACAGCAGCTCAAAAAAGAAGGAAAAAGATGTGTGTTTGTGTAAAAAAAAAAAATGAAGTGAGATGATGAAAAATATACTAATAATAATAATAATAAAGTAGCAAAGATGAAGGAAAGAATTGGATGATATAATAATGTGTTTTGTGTTTTAAGATGAAATTTGCGTGTGTTGTTGTCGTGGTAATGTATTATTAGAAATTAAAATGGAAATAATGAATGAATGGAAGGTAATGCTGAAGAAGAAGATTGTTGTTGATTTTGTTGCATCGTAATAGGAGGTAATATACGTGCTTGAGGTGGTCGATTCAATAATTCCATTAGACTGCTACTACAACTGTTGTTGCTGTTACGGGAACAATGATCCATCATTTGTAATGGTCTAGTAGCTAATGTCGGTGAACTATCAGGTGTATTAACCAATTCAGAATCTGAATCTGAGTGTGGATGATCAAATGTATTAGAACCAGTTGACAAAGCGGGTGAAGGTGGTGATGAAGATGCTGATGAGACTGCACCTATTGACGATGCCGCAGACAATGCCACATGTTGACGCTGTTGTTTTACTATAGCTGCAGCAGCATTCGTAGCGGTGATATTAGAAGTGGTAGTAGCATTTGATCGTCGTGATTGTTGTTGTTGTTGTTGTCGTTGTTGTTGTTGTTGTTTTGTTACTTTGGCACGTCGACGATTAGGTGAAGTATGAATTCTGACATGACGGGTTAATTCATCAGAACGTGAGAATCGTTTTTCACATCCAGGGAAGGTACATTGATGTGGTTTCTCACCAGTGTGCGTACGAATATGTCTGGTTTGATGTTCAAGTCGATAAAATGATTTTGGACACATTGGACACTTGTATGGACGTGGAATGTTTGATTTATCTACCGTAGCAGCAGCAATTGTACGTTTGTGTTGTTGCTGGTGATGAGGGGGATGATAAATATGCTGATGGGGCATTGGATTAGATGTCGCTAAACTAATCAAACTAGATGCTGCTTGATAGGCCATAGGTAATGATAATATTAATAATAATAATAATAATAAATAAATAAACTAGTTTATTTTGGAAATAAAAAAAAAAGCAATGTGGGGATGGAGGGAGTTTACTTGAATAGAAATTTATTAAGAAAAAAAAAAGTAGAAGAAAAAGACACAAGATGAGAAAAAAATGAGTTGAGAAGACACCCATTATTTATAGTCGGGGTGGAGGTAAATGATGGAGAGAGAAAAAAAATAGTGGGGGCCAAAGCGGCTATTTTCCCTTTTAGGATCGGATTTGTGAATAATGATGGGTAAGAGATAGCAAGGGAAAAGGGATGAATGTGTGTGTGTGTACATGTAATAATATATACAAGGGGAGACAAGATGAATTATAACTTTTTTCTTGGGGGGTGAAAAGGGAAGGGAGAAGTGAGCGGACCTAGACATTCGGGAAAGGGCCTATATAATTCATCAGATAACCTCAAAAGGGAATCCCTGGCAAAATAGTCATTTTACGTCTTACTCTGGTTTTTTGTCCGTCCTAGCTGTTATTCACACGTTCACTTAATATGTTTCTTCAAACCCAATGTCATCTCTGTGTTTTCTCTTTATAGCTGACAAAGATCATCATTCTTTTCTTTCTTCACTTGAGCCTCCCCCCAATTATTATTGTCTTAGGGTATAAAAAAAGACAGGTAAATAGAAACAAAAATAGGACTTGGGTATGCAGGGGAGCAAAGATATATAATCATACTAAATAGTTCTTCCTCCTATCTTCCCTCTCCCCCTTATCGGTAAGATGTGTTATACCTTTACCTTTCTTTTTTTTTGTTCTTCCCCCTGTTATACGAATTCTTCTTTTTCAGACACTCGTCCTCCTCTTTTTGTTCTTTCTCTCTAACTGTCCTACCCCCATGTTTGCTCCTGTGTGGGGTAATTCCAGATCAACGATTCCAGTTATAGCAATTCCGCTTTATTGTTTATTGTAAATCAAAAAGAGGAATTTTTTATTTTGAGATCCATTCCGAATATAACACAAAAGAAACTGTAAAATAAAAATAAAAAGATACTATCTGTAGCTATAATAATAATAATAATAAAAGAAGCCAATAGTAAGGGAGTAGTATTACATACGCACATATAATAAAATATCAAAAATATCAAATCATATCACATGAAAATCACCTTTTTTCAAGTCTGTGTTTACATTTTGCTCTTTTTTATTATAACACTTATCTGTGCGTTTTTTCTTTCTTTATTGTAATTCTTTCTTTAGTGTAGATAATGTGCATTCCCTCGCTATCTCTCTTCTTTTCCCCATATAATCTATATCTTGTCTTTATTTAGTCATTTTGTCTCCATTTTTGTTTTTCTCTCTCTTTTCTTCCCCTCTCCCGGGTCGTACGCTGAGCACATGTACTATGTATAAAAGCGCGAAGCAACATTTTGGGGGAGGAGGAATATTATACGTATAAATAATTAGGAGGAAAGTGAGAAATACCCCGTAACCTAAGGGGGGACTATAATGTGGAGTATGTGTGTGTTAAAATTTTATGTGAGACATCCACAAATATGATAAAGTGACCTGCAGCGATCGCTGTTCTAGCTTTTTTTTTTCAGCCTCTATATTTTATTTTTTTTGCATAATAATTTATTTTATTGACTTTGTATAATCTGACACGTGATGAGTAGTTTTCTTTTCTCTTTTATACTTCTCTTTCTCATATAATATATATTATTCTCCTAATCAATAATCTCCTTCTACTATTCTTTTTTTTTTTCAACTCCTCTTTATGATGTAACAAATTTTCTTTTTTCTTTCTAATGGTATATTTGTGGAATTGGAAATTTGGTGTGCTTTTCATATGTTTGTTGAGCCATAGATTTACTTTTACACATAAAGTTTACAGATGAACTCCGATTTTTTTGGCTTTTTTTTTTGTCCCACTTGCTCTGACCACGTTGCAGCAAAAAGAAAGTTATCATTTTATATATTATTATAAAATAACCAGAATTTTTTTTTCCGGAGCTTGACCCGTTTATTATTATTATTATTTGGGGGATCTGAAATATGTTGGGATGAGTGGGGTACATACATAATCGTATAGCTTATATAATTAGTTTTGGGGGTGATTCAAAAAGGGTTTTTCTTTTTCTTTTTGTATATTATGTGCCGGGAGTAATACAAATTAGACAGAAGTCATTCTTTTTTTTCCCTGTGCTGGGGATAATTGGGAAAATGTGCCAAAAATCGCACTGGTCCGATCCGCTTATTATGGATGATTCCATCATTTATTTGATAACCAAACTTTAGTGTAGAAAGAAGAAAAACTTTCCGTGTGGTAAAAAAGAATGAATTTAAACTTTGAATTTCCCGTTGTCAAAAAAGAATAAATCATAATAATCATGCCAGAAAAAATAAATATAATTTTATTTTATTGTGTACTATAGGTATGGTGCGTGTGTGTACCTTTATGACATACAAAAAGTCACACGCATATCTTGCGTAAGCTCGCCAGTATTTTCCCAGCATTATTTTTCCCCTTAAGCAAAAAAAACGAAAAAAAAACCCAACCAGCCAACCAGCCAACCAAAACTACCACCCAAGCAGACCAACAGACCAACTAATATAATATTTAAAACAGTTGGCATTTCACATAATAATAACCTCCTATCTTCTCCTACACACCAATTAAAACTGGAAATAAATGGCATCTATATTACAATTTACTCCGTTTGCATCTTCAGTTGATGCAGCATTTTGGCAAGATTTAGCAAACAAGAAATTAAATGTATTGAAATTATCGGAGGCTAGTCAACCAGTTTATGCCTACTATGCAACAGGTCACCCTCACCAACAACAACTACAACAGCAACAGAACCCGCCCCTTCCCGAGTCTGCTATCTCTATGCCAACCCGGTTTTGTGTCCCCGCTCAGGGGTTGAATACCACGGATGATACCAGGTAACAAATAATTTATAACTTAGCAACCAACTTTTAGGGGTTTTTAACATTAAGTTGCTTATTGAAAGAAAAAAAAATCACAAAGTGTATGGTATTATTATTCTCTAAACTCGTTCTAAATAATCAATGGGTTTATAATATCACACTCCCCCAATTTTAACAAAAAAAAAAAAATCCAGACCACCATTCACATTTCGAGTTACTGGAACTATTTTGAATACAAATACATTGGAGGATTTTAAAAAGTTGGATAAAAATAGTTTATTTCAACAGCATACTACCAAGGTAATATATATGTATATATAGCATTTACATGATGAACTAGGCAAACTATTATCATATAATTGACGGTATTCCTTTGCTCGTGCTAAAACATAAAAAAGATATGGGAAGCTATACAAAACGGAGATGCATTTGATTGTCCAAGTGCTCTGTTACATTTTTTTTTACTTACATTTGCAGATTTGAAAAAATACAAATTTTACTATTGGTTTGCATTCCCAGTGTTGATGCCACAGGAACCATGGTTACAATTACAACCTATGAATTCGATCGGCCACACGTTTAGTTCGATAGAGGTATTATAAAATAAAAAACAATATTCGTTTCCCGTCATTTCTTTTTCTGGATGTGTCATTTTTATTTGTCCCCCCCCCAAAAAAAAAAAGTAGCAGGTTGATTTTCTGATAACATAATATATAATATTATAATAGACGGCAGCATTGACCAATGCTTATCAAGCTGCCGATCGACCACCTTTCTTTTTAATCAGACGCAAACCAAATACTGTGTTACTAGGTCGATTACGTGATTGGGATGATTATTTTACTGATGAAAAAGATGAGGTAAGCAATATTAAAAACTTTCGGTGCTACAATTGATTATAACTGAGAAACAAAAAAAAAGCTAGAGAGAGAGACAATGAAATTAAATAAGGAGGAAATACAAAAAAAACAGAGGAAATGGGGAGGAGGAAAATAAGGAAAAAACAAATTTGTTGTATTCTTTTTTATTAATGATTTCCCTTTTATTCTTTTCTATATCCCCCCCCCCTCAAATATACTGAACTATTGTACAATCAATAATAATATATAACAGTTTTGGGTAGGGTTTGCAGATCCATCCAATTCAAATACAAACCCAGGTTGGCCATTACGGAACTTGCTTGCATTATTGCATGAAAAACACGGTATCCGTAAATTAAACATATTGTGCTACCGTGAACTACCTGGAAAGGTTACTTCTATTGACGCTTCAAAAATTCTTGTCATCGAATTGCCACCTTCTTCAAATTATGCAAGTAAGTCTTTTTTTATCAAGAAAAATTTATGCAAAAAAAAAAAGTGATGCATGGTTTTGTGTGCCACGAAATATTTTTTTATCATTTTGATATGGTTAAAGTAAAGAAAATCTTTTATATATATATTTCTTTCTTTATCTCCCTCCCCCAAACAAAAAACAAATCTAGAACCTCCAAAATCAGTCGGATGGGAAAGGAATGCACAAGCTAAACTCGCGCCAAGAATGGCCGACCTGGGTCCTTTGATGGATCCTGTAAGGTAAGGAACAGAAAAAAAATAATTGTATATCTATTATACCCAAAGATTTTTTTATTGTTTTTACTCTAGAACTCGTATCAATACAAAACGTTAAACAATTAGACAAACTCTAACACAAAAACAATTTCTATATATAGATTGGCAGATACTGCAGTTGACTTAAATCTGAAATTGATGCGGTGGCGGGTTATGCCGGACTTGGATCTGGATAAGGTTAAACATACAAAGTGTTTGTTATTGGGCGCAGGGACATTAGGTTGCTATGTTGCGCGCTGTTTATTGGCAAGTATATCTCTACTCTTTATGTCTTTTATGAAATAAGGGATGAGTATGTGTACGGTTAGCTTAGGGTTTGGAACTAGGAGTTGGTGTGTGCGCATGTAAAACTATATGGGGGGACTGTGGGGTCTCTGACTTGAAATATTTATATATATTATGGGGTAAAAATATTAAAATAGAAGAAAAGGAGTCGTATGTATGGTGTGGAGGGAGTAGAAAGGGGGTTTAACGCTTAATAATATATGATTACTATTTGTTTGTTTTCAGGGGTGGGGAGTTCGTCATATTACATTTGTGGATAATGGGCGTGTTTCTTTCAGCAATCCTGTTCGGCAACCCCTTTATACATTTAATGACAGTCTTGATGGTGGAAAACCAAAAGCTGAAGCAGCTGCTCAAAGTCTTTTGGAAATACAACCTACTGTGGTAATGCATCTATTTTATTTATTAAAATTACATCATAATACACTACTTCTCCTTCAAATGGCACCATCAACATGTTATTTTGTTAATTCAAATCCGCCGTTTTCTTTATTGTTATATATGTAGAGTGCCGCAGGACATAATTTATCAATTCCGATGCCAGGACATGTCGCCATATCATCTGATGATGCACTTTTAAAGGATATTGAACAATTGACTGAACTTATTCAATCCCACGATGTGATTTATTTACTAACGGATAGTCGAGAAAGTCGATGGTTTCCTACTTTGCTTGCAACCCAGTTTAATAAGTTAGTCATTAATGCAGCGCTAGGGTTTGACACTTACTTGGTTATGCGACATGGATCTCGACATGGTTCTTTAGGCTGTTATTTTTGTAATGATATTGTAGCCCCTGCCGATGTAAGTTAATTACTCTAGCTCTTTAGGTTTTCTTTGTTCGAACGAATAATCATAAAAAATTAAAGAACGTGCTATCTATAAACAGTCATTGTCAGATCGTACGCTGGATCAACAATGTACCGTGACGAGGCCTGGTTTAGCTGCTATTGCCGGGGCACTTGGAGTAGAACTAATGGTGTCTGTGCTTCAACATGCGAAAGGGTAAGAATAAGATAAAATCAAAATAATTATTTTTTCGTAAATTCTTCTTTGACGGTTGATTACAAAATGAAATACTCAAAACTAAAAATAATAACAATAGCATCGAAGCGGGTGTATCCGATAGTGATTGTGCTTTGGGTTGTGTCCCTCACCAAGTCCGCGGATTCCTCGGTCAATTTCACAATATGCTTATCGTAGGACAAAGCTACGCCAATTGTACGGGTTGTTCAGAAAAGGTAAAAATAAAAAAATTAAGGAAGAAAGTTTGTAAACCGCGTGGCTAGACACACACTTTTTTTTTTAGGGGGGGGGAGGATTTAAAGAATGAAAGAATGGAATAAAGAATAAATAAGAGCCAGGTGACAGATCATTGACATAAAAATTATAAAATGTACATTTGTATTTATTATAGGTTATCGAAGCCTACCAACAAGATCCATTGCAATTTATTAAAAAAGTTCTTGATGATCCAGAACATCTTGAACATATATCAGGGATCGCTCAAATGAAAGCAGAGAGTGATGCCTTACCGGATCAAGATTGGGAAGAAGATGATTTTTGAGCAAAAAGTCATCAATTTTTTTTTTTACAATAACAAAAAAATGAATATAAATAAATGGAAAAAATAATAAATTTAGTGGATTAATTCTTTTCATAAGGCCCTGATTATGTATTATAGTGTGTGGATCCCGGAATATTTTCTTTTTTCGTTTACCATCAGGGGTGAAAAAAAAAATTGGGGGAGGTCTTCTGGCTTGCTCTTTCCCTCCAACCCCGAATACCACCGATCCCTTAATTCTCTAATCTTTTGTTTTTCCTTTATCTTTTTTTTTTCAGGTGTTTCCACCCCCCACAATAACACAATTACCAGTACTCCCCCCATGAAAAAAAAATAGAACTATTCAATATTTGTAATATCTGTTGAGGAGGGTTGCACGACATTCCCGGCGATCTTCTCAAACTAATGCCGATAAACAAATAAGTTTTAAGCTTTGCTTTTATTAACTATAATACGAAACTCAAACTTTAGTTGAAGATAAAAAAAAAAGTTGGAGATAACTAACCATATATTAAGTTTAAATTATGAATATGCTTTAT
This sequence comes from Circinella minor, assembly GCA_016758965.1. Taxonomy (NCBI): domain Eukaryota; kingdom Fungi; phylum Mucoromycota; class Mucoromycetes; order Mucorales; family Lichtheimiaceae; genus Circinella; species Circinella minor. Next base: position 9,800 of record JAEPRB010000301.1, read on the forward strand.
CTATCACGGCATAACAACGTGGCTAGTAACCATGAGAAGTAGCCTAGAAACACACTACCCGACAACTAGTGATGCTATGTGAACTGTATATTATTATTAATTCTTAAAAAAAAAACGATACGTGTCATGATTGGATATAAAAATACGTATCATTATTATAAAAATAAACATATCGGAATTAATCTACGTATGGCTTCCGTATTGATTACATGATCTGGTCTCCACATCCATAATATGTAGAGATGTCAACATCTGTAGTGGGAGAGAGTAAAAAAAGAATTTCCTATATACGTAACCTGTATAACATTACATAATTCAGTCATAAGCTTTCTCGTAACACCATAAGGGAAATTTATATAATATAATTATATTGATGCATCAAGGGACGAGATAAAAAAAAAAACAAATATTCCTAATTGTTATAGATCACCATTGCATGAAAAAAAAATAGAAATAAAGATGTTTAAGTTTAAAATATGTAAACAACATATTTATATATAAATAATAATAAAAAAGAAAGATTGAATATAAAAAAAAACTAAATGCAAAAATAAAAAAAAAATTGTAACACATGCAAAATAATAATAAAAAAAACAAGATATGATACATTATTATACGGACTTTTTTTTTTGGGAAGATGTATAAAATAGAAAAGATGCGAAATAAATTTGATTGTTGTATAATAATAGAATGAGAGAATGAGAGCGAAACACATTAATGTGATTACATGTGTTTATGTGTGTATAGTAGAAGGGGAAAAATAACCAAAAAAAAAAAAAAGGTGGGTAAAAAAGTTTTGTTTATTTCTTACGTCCTCCCTTTTTCTTCTTTTCCCGTCGTTTTTCAGCACGTAATTCTTTCTTCATTCTCTTATCTACCATCTTATATCGACCCTTAACACCTGTAGGTCTGCCCTTAATACCGCGATTAGCACCCTTTGCCACAACTAATTTGACTTCTTTCTTAGGTTTACTCTTGCTAGCACGTGCCACAAGTCGATTAATAGATTGAACCTTTTCTTTTTCAGTCATATCTGGATTATCAGCGATATCGTTTGCCTTTTTAGCAGCCTTGGCCATACGTTTAGCAGTTTTCATCTTCTTACGTGCCTTGGCTTCAGCAATCTTTTTAATAGGTCGTGCATCTAATGCCTTGAGTTTTTCACGAAGTGCTTTGACAGCTTCTTTAGTAACTGGTAAATGAGGTTTATTGTGTTTATTCTCATCATCCAAAAACCTAATCAAAAACATTATAGATTTTAATAAATTATGTTAACATTGATAAGTATCACAATATTTTCCTGACCAATCCTCAAAAAGAAAAAAAAATTACCATTCTGGCGCTCCCGTCTTATCCCGGAAAGCTTCTTTTGAAAATCCTTCATCAATCAAATCAGCCTTTGTCTTTTCCTTGTTAGCTAATTGAAGAGCAAGTGTAACAGCTTCAGGAGTAATAAGACCTTTTTCTATAATTCATTTTAATATATATGTGAACATGTATGTTAGTAAACTACGTAAGAATACACTTATTTGTTAAAAAAAATCCATAATTTTTTTTTCATTCTTTACCTTTAGCACGCTTGACAGCCTTTGAATTCTCATCTTCAGCACCATCCCACATTTCATCATCTGAATCAGCAAATTCGTCTTCGTTTTGAACAATTTCAAAATCACTTTCTTCATCATCGCTATCTTCACGTTCCAATTCTTCTTCAGCTTTTCTCTTTCTAGAACCAACATCAGCCTCTAACGTATCTTCTTCTTCTTCTTCTTCATCATCCTCTTCATCTAATCCATCAACACCTTCAAAGATATCGCTATCAAAAAACATGGAGGCAGCTGTTGATAAACCGCTGGCAGTACGCTTTTCCATGGCAGCCTTGTGACCCAAATCATTTAATAATGAATTGCCTGTCTTACGCTTTTGAACAGATCGTGCAGCTGGAACAGTATCATTATCATCGTCGCTTGATCCTCCAATTTGTTCCATTTCAATATCTGAATCTTCATCGCTTGATTCTTGTAATTGATCATCATCATCGTCATCATCCGAATCTGATGACATATCATCATCCTTATCCTTGTTTTTGCCATCAAATCCGTGCCATTCATCGTATTCCTTTCGTACCATCTTGGCTTTTAATTTTGGATTCTTTTCTGCCTTACGTTCCTTGTAACGTTCATAATCATCTTCAAGTTGTCTATCCAATTCATCTTCATAATCACTTTCGTCAAGCATCATTTGATCCATTTGAGGTATCCGTCCCTTTAATGATTTGCCACCCATAATGGAATCATCTTCATCTGTTCCTTCTTCTGCTAATTCGTCCGCAACAGACATGTCACCCTTTTGAAGACGTGTTAAAGCAGAATCTTTATCAATTTTTTTGATTGTGAAAAGAGATTCACCATCGACACCTGCTTGATCAATACCGATATCGGTGGGTGCTGTCATGTTAAGTTGCATACGATGGATATCCTTCATCTTTTTCTCGTTAGCTTTGCGTTTGGCTCGTTTACGCTTGGAAGCTTCTTCTTTGGAAAGGTTTTCTAATTCCATTTCTAATTGTTCATCTTCATCTAAAGGTTCTTCTTCGACAACAATTTCTTGAACCTTATCCTTTGCATTTAATTTGAACTAGAAAACAAAAGAAAACAGTTTGAGTTTTTTCTTTTTCTTTTTTCCCCCGCCGTAATCCACGCTATCTATATCAGCTATCTTTATTTATTTATTTTATTTACCTCATCGCGCAAAGCGGTACGCCATTTAAGCAATTCTTTAAAATCACGTTTACCTAACACTTTCAAATCTTCACAGTTCACCTTGATATCTTCGGTTGTTATTTCCTTTTTCAAAAGACTAGAATTGTAAGGCAGAACCGTGTTAATAAAAAACTAGTTTTGCCTTTTAATTTGATTCAACTTTTATAATAAAGAAAATAACTTACTCTTTTGATTCGTCAGATTCAAACACCATTTGATTATAAGTGCCCAAAAATACAACCGGATCTTGACTTGTGATGAACTCCATAACATCGATCTTTTTATGCAAGGTATAATTTCCATCTTCATAACCTTCACGTTGACGTTTCGCTTTCTATTAATTATTATCAAAACATTAATTTTCTTTTCTTTTCTTTTAAAAGAAATCTGGAAGATGTTCAATTGTCGCTAAAAGTACCACACTACTTCATTTTGTATTTTTTTTTACTTACATGGTTGCTAAAGATATCAACAACTTTAGCTGGATCGCCAGCATCTAATTCTTCAAAGACAGTCTTTGAATCAAGGAATCGAGGATCGATCTTTTTAGGAGCAAGATAATCACGACAAACAACGAAAATTTCAGCTGATACATTACGGGAAGAAGGTGGTTTGGTTGCCTCCACTTTAGCAAACAATTGTTGGAATACCCATAATAATTTGTTGTAATCCTTGGATCTAAAGACTTTGGTAACAAATGTACCACCTTTGCACAAAAATTCTGTAGCCAACTTTAATGACATCAAGACCAATTCAGCTTGAGAGTAAGCATCCTGAGCCCAAGCAGCACCGACATTAGGAGCACCATCGTGAAGAACACTGGTTTTTACAAAAATAAATATGAAAAATTTAAAATTATTAATAATCCTAAGTTCAGTCGAAAGAGGTAGTACTATAATGCTCTCATTGTTCGCTCCAATACATACACATCGGCTTTCCATGTTTTCATTTCTTGTCTAAGATGAGTTCGACACTGATCAGTTGTAATATCGTCTTGGAAAGTAATGACATTGGGTATCGGTTTGATTGGTGCAAGATCGACACCTAATTATAATAAAATTGCATTGATGAATTATTTGTTACTGAATTCATAATCCCATTCATTTCCTTTTCTGTTTTTTATCTTTCTTCTTATTTACCAATAACTAAACTAGATGTTGGCATATATTTTGTAGCAACTTGAAGCCTGTATAATGAATTCAAAAAGGGTTGATCAGTTTCGGCTTTTGATCTACTTTGGACTTGATCTAAAATCTCAATTATCTATTTATTCAACATACCAACCACCAGGAGCAGCACACAAATCGATTAATACTCGAGCTCGTTCGAGGAATTCATATTTCTTATTAAGTTGGATAAGTTTGAAAGCAGAACGTGCACGGTAACCTTGTTCCTTGGCCAAATGATAGTACTTATCCAAACGCCCTATTATAAAAAAAATATGTTGACAATGATTTGTGATTAATATAAATTATTATCAATTAAAAATATTTTTTTTTATGTTCATGTCCATGTTTATTATCGAAACTTACCCTTAGACGATTTTTTATCACGGCCTTTTTTACCCATTTTTGCGATGTAAAAGATCTAATTAAATAGTAAGGTAAAAAAAAAGTTATTTCGGAAAAGTTTCCCCCTTCTTTACCAAATTGGGATGCCAAAGCCACAATGAAGCGGGGATAATCTGTCCTGGACTACCTCCAACCAATAAAAAACAACTTAAAGGATAATTAAAAGGTGTAACTGCATAATGTCCAAGTTTCGGATTTTATCACACACTACCTGTACAAAAGGTTAAAAAAAAAAGCTTTCCTGGAACTAATTAAAGGAGGCTTTTCATAAATTGGTCTTTAAAAGTAAAGAGTAATGTTCTTCTCATTACAACTACCACTACTACTGTCTTTAGAAATCCCTTCGTCTGTTACAGCATCAGGTACGGTACAAATTCATCTTGACATGACATTTTCAACGTGCCAATTCCGATGTGTCTGTGAGAATTATTTTTGATGTCTCGGAGTCTTGGAAAAAGGTATTATTCCTGGTCCAGCTGAATCAACGATAGAGGGCAATATTAATGAAGAGAGAGTATTGCCGATGAGGAGGAAGATATTAATGATGACAACAACAACAACGGCGACAGCGACAGCATTGACAGTTGCAATGGCAGAGAGTATATATCCGAATAGTCTACAACTGCTGTAAAAAAAAGCCGATGTCTTCATAAATATTTTATCAGCATTTAAAAGGCAGTAGTCAAGAGACAAAGGAAGACACTTTCATCCGAATATTGCGGTGCGGATATTGCTACCAGATTTTTCATTTTATTTTATTTGTTCTCCGTAATCCGACATTATAACTGATTGGATTACATGAGAATAAAAGCTTCGACTATGCTCCTGTAATGCTCTAGTTACCTAAAGTATTATTATGGATTTTACTTGTTAGTTGATGATCGAATCAAACGACCACGTTCCAATTGTAGTGATAAAACCTAAATCTAATGGTTATTCGAAAGATTCTTTGGTCGCCGTATCGCTGATCCCAAATGATATTATATTGTTTAGTAATATATTGCTACGTCAAAGAGTAATACTTGCACTGCTTATTAAATTTTTTTACATAATGTCAAGCTTATACAAATGCAATAGCAATCATTGAAAGAAGAAAGGTATGAGTGTATATTAACCGAAAGCATACTAAGATGTACTACTCGGGCACTTGTACCTGCTCTTCCTGGCGTTTGAGTTTACTCCAGGATTGATACTGACAAGATTAACTTGCCAGTATATCGTTGTAGGCGTGACACAAACTCTTTCGAAGAAGGGAACCGTCAGAGCATCATACGTAAGTTTATTCTTTTGTTGCAAGTCTGGAGCTAGCAGAGGTAATCTTGTCTGATTTTTATAGACTTAGACATAATATCGACGTAAGTAGACTAATAGTATAAAAACAAACACTATACACAGTGCAAGTGGCAAGATTATTGGATAAATAAATTGGAAGTTAAAAATATTGAGAATAATTATCTTGCTACTTATCAAAGAACATCTAGATTGTGGATATTACTAATTACGTGGTGCCATTTATAAAGAGAATTGGTGCCATTTTATATTACGTAAAGGCTTTTATTTTATTTAGTACATCCTTTTGTCAAAAGTGAATCCTATCATTATATAGGTACATATCAATTTAATTGAGTGTAATATGAAAAGCTTTCTTAAGCTGTTAATGACAGAACAAACCCTATACGATATTTTATTTTTGAAAGTGTGACAAAGACAGATGAACTATCCAAACCATTGATTCTTATCTCTAAATATTATCTAAATATCTCTATATACAGTCGATCCCCGCTTTTTGCACAGGTGGGATTTAGGCCGAGAGGTGTGCAAAAAGCGGGGGTGTGCAAAAAGCGGGAGTGCAAAAAACGGGGTTTGACTGTACAACACCAAGCAAGAAATATGTGCGTGATCAATTCTTATATATCTTATGATAATGTATCATATACAATACCCTCTTTACTGTATAATCTGTATTTCAGTACTAATATTAATTGATATTCAATAATCAAATAATAAACAATTTTAAAAGCATTAAAAAGGATCAAGAAATGAAAAAAAAATCTATCAAAACAAAACAAATGCCGTCATATGTATTTATATGTATGTGTATACTGTGTTAAATGGTTGAAGATAATATAAATGAGGGTTACGATATAAAAGGTAGAAGCAAATCATTAAATTTTGTACGACAGTATAAAAAAAACAGTTTTGTTTAAAAAATTATAGGTCTATTTCAAAAGATCGGCAAATGCGCTATGACAATTACAACAGCAAAAAAAAATTAGCACATTAAAAAGAGTATAATGGAACATCATAACAAAATCAAACTTACTCATGAACAGGTGCGGTCTTGGGAGGGATATTTGTCGAAGAACCATTTCTATTGGAATTAGCAACTGAAGATCCATTAAAGAACTGACCACCTTGAGGAAGCTGGCTCTGGGCTGGAGATGATTGAATAGGGTTACTAGAAGCATCCGTAAAAGAACCCCAGACATTCTGAAAAGAATGACCAGCGGGTGCTTGTGGAATTACTCCAGAGGGGGATGTTCCTAACGATAATCCTGATAACTGTTGTTGAAAATTGCTCATATTATTCATGTATCCACCACCATTGTTGATAGGCATTGTGGTGTGTGCAGGTGCTGTATTGTATAATGAAAGAATCGAGGACTTAAAGTCATCTTGTTTTTGTTTTGGCTTTTCTTCTTGTTTAGGTGGAGTTGCTAGTGGATTGCTTGCGGTGTTATTGGTTGTGGTATTGCTGCTGTTGTTGTTACTTCCAAAGAAGAAATCGGCACCCTGGAGTTGAGATGCAGGGGATGATGATTTTGCGGGTTGAGAAGGTGTTGTTGTAGGGGATCCAAGAAAAGCGTCCAAGTTGGCAAATTCTGACGCTTTAGGTTTTACTGGCTGTTGTTGTTGTTGTTTAGGTTTCGTAAGTTTAGGTGATGTAGATGCTTCGGTTGTGACACTTTGTTGATCGCCACCAAGGGTACTTGGATCAGGAATCGGTCCTTTCATAGCCCACCGTTTTTGATCATATTTTGATCGAATCCACATATCAATGTTGCTTTCAGATGGTCGCTTGTCCTTTAAATTTGCTTCCCAATATCTATCATAGCAAAATTATTTATGCATATAAATTAATCTATTATATAAATAGATATTTTCAATTTTTTTTCTTTTTAACCCTACTAATCCCATCTTCATACTTATTGGCTCGTTCATTTCCCCAACGTGTCATATTCTCCACCTGGTCTGGCACCCATGTATCCAAGTCAACAGATTTCACTATTTGGAAAAAAAAAGAATGTAATATGTCAGTGATAATTTTTTTTCAATACTACAATATTAGTAAAAGTTCATTGGACTAATGTATATATTACCTTTACTAATATGAGTTCCCATCGATCGATGAATACCCGAGCAACGAATGCATACAAAAATACCCAAATTCCAAGATGCCCAACGAGGATCTATTTTTATTTATTTTTGTCAGTTAACTCCTTTCCCATGAAAATTAACATCTTGTTTTTTTCTTTAAAACGAAAGCTGTTCAAACCTTTTCTTTTGCAATCCGCACAATACTTGTTGCCAGGTTGTTTCAATAATCCTTTTAGAATGGCGGCATGTTTTTCATTTAATGCTTTATCTGCTGTTCTTGCATATCGTGTTGACATGATGAAGGGCGGCTATTTGTTTTTGTGTATTTTTGGGGTGTTTCCCTTCTAGCCGAGGTAAAATGAGAGTCCAAAAAGGGGAGATCGATAAAGATGAAGGGAAGAAAAAGAAAATAAAAGAGAAGGAATTAAAAAAAATAAGAAACTATTAATGGAGCGACCAATGAAATTCATGTTTAAGGTTTTACCGGTGTAACTATTCGCATTGATTATGAATATGGCACATGGGATAACGTTGATTAAATATTTAAGTTAAAGATAATTTGTGCCACTGATCTATTCATATTGTATCTCTATCAATATCCTTGAGACAATTTGCGAAATTTGGACATACGTAACAGCATCATGAAAATTTGATACTATTATATGAAACGCCAGTAGCACACTGTGTATGGTTTTTTTACGGCTATCAGTATCAATAAAGAACACAGGTCGATGATTATCTTGTGGCATATGAAGTCATTGTATTGGGAAAAATGATGCTGCTCATGTTATCATATTAACTGAACCAGGAAGATACAATGATAAATGTTTTCTTATATGTTTAAATGGTGAACCTGTAAGAATTCAGCGCTGAATAAAAAAAATCATTCATACATTCATAAGTATTTATCGTTGATAAACTATTTCGAAAAAGACAATATGTGTTTATTGTTGGACATACATAAAATTAGAAAATCAGTTCAGCCCAACCACCCATGTATTCCAACATTATTGATACTGTTTTATATAAGTATACAGTTCGTAACTGAAATATCTATACTTGCCACTTTGGAATCTAGACTGCCATGCTGACGACGAAGTTGACAAACAAAATGAACAATCAGCTACTTCCAGCAAAAAATACCACTGCGTCTCACTTTGATTGGAAATATATAGAGGGATTAAATACTTATAATATGCTGTGCTGTATAATTTATGTTACCTTGTTCCGTCTAACGTGTCTGGAACACTTTAACATAACCAAGGCAGTTGGGTTGAAAATAATCAGATGAATGAGAGACATATCGATGGGTAAGAGCATAGAGTAGTCATCAAAAAAGCGCTATACTTACCTGCTAGTATTGCAGGCTCGATTTTAAAGGGATGCAAGAAGAAAAAATTCATCTGATATCAACATTGAACAAGATGCCATCATTTGTATAGTCCTCTAATCCAAAAAAGAGGGGGGGGAAAGAGAAAAAGACTTCACACAATGGTGTCGATATCACAGACAGTGTTGTCAGCTTTCTTTTGCCAATAATTATTGAATAGCGAAAAAAAAAGATGGAGCGGTAGTTTCAGGTTCTACAGCAAGCTTTAGACGGTAGAGATTGATATATATATATTGCGTTTTGTTTGGTTTAAATAATGTAAATCCCGTGCCCAATGATAAAATATGTTGAAGCAAGCTGATTTTTCTGATTTAATTCCATTCAGTAAGAATGCTCTCTATAAAAACTACAATTAATATCTTTTTTGTTTTAGAACTATATTATCTTGAACCTTTTTTCTTATTTACTTCTTTAGCTGTATTTATCTGCTATTTTAACAATAGGTATATCATGATCTCTTTTCAAAAAGAGCAAGTAATCAAGAAAACAGCCTCCGTACGTACCTGCACAATCAAAAGGCATTGTTAGATTACCATTTTTTTATGTATATGTACAGTAAGATTGCTCTTAGCTATATGATTGATTAGCGTTTCGGCAAAATGCTTCTAGAAAATCACAGTAACAATAAGGTTCTGCACGAAAGAAAAAAGCGTGGATTATATAGTACTCTTTCTCACAAGAATGAACGAAAAACGGTGATGATATAGGTCAATATTATATTTGATTCTACATATATCCTATTAGACATTCAATGTGTATATTTGTGCCAACAGCTGAAAATATGTTCAAGATATAAAATCAATAGTTTTCTTTGTATAGTTCAGTTTAAGACTGATACGTAAACCTTTTACGTAAATGTAGCTAAAGAAAATTAGCTTTTCAAGCTTATATCGAATAAGTAAATGTTATACGTATGATAATGAGCATACTTTAAAATTCTGGATAACTTTGTTCAAGAACATTTTACTGAAAATGTATAGATGCTTACCGTGATTACTGAATACCTTGCTAAAGTAGAAAAGTAGAATGACCTTGATGAGCACCTTATTTCTTCATCGAAAGATGACACAATTGTGCTATTGCACGTGACAAAATGATCAGTTTGAATAAACTCATACAAGTGAATGAGAAAAACCAAGATAAATATTTATAAAGTTTTAATAACGTTCAATAAGACTTCCATTATGCGTTGTTTGTAAAGATGAATTTTCAAATATTTGCACAATACATGGATTTAAAAGAGTTGCTATAATTGTACTCACTGCATCATATGCCCAAGGATAACGAGTTTTGAATTCCGGAGTTTTTTATTTTAAACTATTAACACGTTTCTTAGATATTGCTTTTTTCTGTGATTTATGATAATATTTCAAAAAGTTGGTACATATTAAAATAGAGTGATTATGACCAAAACCTATATTTGTGTGTGGCTAGCTATTTTTTTTTCAAACTTTGTGCCTGAATCTTTAGCACGTTTAACAAAAACACTTAAAAATTGTTTTTTTCTTAAGCTGTTTGACCTAAATTATTCTTTCTGTTCTCCAAAGAAATATAATATAAACAAAGAGATAGTTTATTTGCTTAACAGACTTGCAACGATTTAAAAGAAAAGAATAACCAAGGGGTAAAATGTAAAAACAGACCTTCGGAAACTGTATTGGAAAGCGTGATGTTGCGGCATGGTATGCAAACAAATGAGGGTTATTCGGGTAACTTAAATTCCGTAAAGTCCCGATAAACAACAGTGAAAACTAAACCAATAACAAAAATTAGAGTTGCTCATCTCGAGAAAGAATACAAAAAAGCATATTCATGAAGACATATTAGCAACATACAAATTCAGGCACCAACATCACAAAAAAATAAAAAAAACCCATTAAATCGATATTTGTTTCGTATTTGTTTTTTTATTTAAAACAAAAGGCAATTAGCACTTTTTTTGAAGAAAATAGGGTACCCCATTCAGTGCTCTATATAAGGAAAAAAAGATATTCTAATGCTTTTTTAAAAAGATGAAGGTGTAGAGGATGGATGTTGTTTTATGGGTTGTAGGTTCGGTATTAAGAAATATATGTTTGGGTTAAAAGCAATTTAGAACTTCTTGCCGAACATGATTTCTTGGAGAGCATCGTAACCAGACAAGACACCAGCACCAGCGATGGCACGGAGAATGTTAGCACCGGCACCCTTGAACAAGGACTTGGTACCTTCCTTGGCAACGATTTCACGGAAAGCGTGGAGGGAAGAATCGTACTTGACGGCAGCACCGGAAGTCATCATCATACGACGACGGACGGTGTCAATGGGGTAAGAAGCCAAACCAGCACCGGTGGTAACAGCCCAACCGAGCAAGAAGGTAGCCAAGAAACTCTTTTGGAGGTTTTCGGGAAGAGCGGGCTTCAAGGAATCGTACATACCGAAGTACAAACCACGGTAGACAATGATACCAACACAAGAGATGGTGAAACCACGGTACAAACCGGCAACACCGTCAGACTTCAAGGTCTTACGGTAGACATCAACCAAACCGTTGAATTGACGTTCACCTCCACCCTTGGAAGCCTTAGCATCGTTAGCCAAACGGGTACGAGCATAGTCAAGAGAGTAGACGACTAAATTTTACAATAAGAGAAATAGAGTTACACCAAAAAAATTAGCCACAAGAATTCAATATCAACCCAGTTATAAATTTTTTCGACTTATTTTTCCACCTCCACAAAGCCAGTGACCTCCAAATAATCCAACCCCTGAAGATTTTTTTTAGTTGATGATTAACTTACAGAAAAGGGAAGAAGCACCAGCAGCACCACCGGAAGCCAAGTTACCGGCGAACCAGGCCCAGTAACCATCCTTCTTCTTATCCTTGTTGAACATACGCTTGAACTTATCCTTGAAAGCAAAGTTCAAAGCTTGGGTAGGGAAGTAACGGATGATGTTAGCGGTGTTACCACGCCAGAAAGAGACAACACCTTCTTCCTTCATGGTACGGCTGAAACAGTCGCCAATGCCCTTGTAGGGAGAAGCAAGACGGCCTTGCTTGATCATTTCATCTTGGTTTTGGATCAAAAGCTTGATACGTTCTATGTAATGTTAAATAAGAAATTCATGTTAAAAAAAGAAAAATACAACACATTGAGTTACTAAATATTTTTGTTTTTATCAATCTATACATACCGATGGGGGCGGCAGCAGTCTTAGAGACAGCGGCGGAGACACCACCCATAAGGAAGTCCTATTATCAAAAAAGAAAATAAACAAGTTATATATAAGTAACGTATAAATATCTTTATTTCCATTGTCGATTTTGAAAGTTGGTAAACGATAGAACAAGGCTGATTTTGATTTAAATGTTGCTTCTACCGAAACTATCGTAAAAAAAATCTATAAAATATCAAACTACTTACCATGACGAATTGGTTCTGCGACTTTTCAGCGGCCATGTTGTTATGTATGTAGAGAGGGGTTAAAAGGAAAGGAAGAAAACCTCTTTTTTCCCCTTTCAACTCCTTCTTTATAATGTTCGGTGGGCGAAAATCTCAAAAAAAATTTTCTACTTCCGATCCGAATTTGCTTTGGTTTACTGCGATTGGTTGTCGTTGCCAGGGGTTGGCAAGTTCCCTGGCATATGTCATTCCGTGACGCTTTTGTTGCGGGGCGAATTTGTTAGTAAGATTAAAATAGTGTTTGTTCGTAGTTGGTAGATAAGCTAATTGTATATGAGACTATAATCTTAACGGCTGCTCTTTTCTACTTTCTTACTTTTATACAATTAAAGATTTTATATCCAACCAATATATTATTCTTATTACTATTATTATGTTGTTGTTACTAAAAGAATTATATTTATCCTGTTCAAGTGTTGCGAAAAAATTATACTTTTTTTCTTCAGTGTATCGAAGTCAGTGTAGTATGTATAATGGATAACACCGAAGCTGAAATACGTCTGTGCGCATGGTATTTGGTATTGTGATATTTCTGTCACCGCCCCCCTTTTTTTTGTGACCTATCAGATTCACTGTTATTATTATTATTTATTTATTTATTTTCGGATATGATACAGAAATATTTTATTTTACGTATTTTTTGCATTTGAAAAGTGTTTCTTCTTATATAAGATGGTTGGATGGGTGGTTCTAGAAAAGAGAGAAAGAATGAGAGAGTGGGGGTAATATTTATATATATTATATATTGGATAACTTCTGTCTTCTGTTTAGTTTTGTGTGAGCATATCTAAATCAATATCGTAAGAAATATTGCATCCACAACTATTTTTTGCGTTTGGATTATCAATGACTTGGAATGTTGATCCAATTAATTCTTCTACAAAATCTACTGTAGATCCTCGAACAAATTGTAGTGAAATAGAATCAACTACTACTCGTACTCCATCCATTTCAAATACCCTATATAAATCATACAACTCAATTAAATTGACCTTTTCTTCTTTTTTTTTGCCTTTCCGTCCTCTTCCGAATTTTCAAAAATTAAAATTAAACTTTACGTGTCATCCTCTTCAACAGTATCTGTAATTTCCAATTTATTTTGGTATCCATGGCAACCACCAGAATCAACTAATATCCGTAACATCATCTTATCATCATTATCTCGTTCTGCAATATATTTTAATTGCTACATATTTTATACATTAGTTTAATTTTTTGGCCCTGTAAATTATTTTCTTTATTTTGTAGTGTTGTATTTATGAATCCCGTTTTTTTTTAACTTTTTTCTTTATAAACAATGGGAATTAATAAGATCTAAGTTGATATATTTACCTTAATGGCTTTATCTGAGATTGTAAGTCCATTTTCAACAGTAGCTGGTTTATATTGCGGACCATTCAAAGCTGCGTCTCGAGTTATTGCTGAATGACTAAATGCCCTGTATTTATGTGTAGAAATGAATGGACGAACGGAATGAAACGAATGTTGTCGTTCAATAGATCGTAAGCATGATCGTACGTGAGTGTGTATATGGGTACGTACGGTAGTTGAGCGTGTCAAAGTTGTTAATAATGTCCAAGATCGTTGCATTAGTAAGCGTATGTGTATGCGTGAAATAATAAGAAAAGAGAAAGTTATTAAAATATATCTGTAGAGCTTGTAGGAAATTGAAATTAACAAATACCCAAATTCGCAAAAAATGCTCGGCGGAGTTTATCCTCAGTGGATAAAACTTATTTTCACATTGTCGCTTGCATTGATATTATTCGATAATACACGCAGTCCTTTTGAATACTTTCATTATATATAGTTTAATTTATTCTGTTTATTATAGTTAAATTATAAAGAAAGCTTCGTCACTTTTACGTATTTAAAAAAATACAAAAAAAAAGCGCTCTCAATGAATACAAGTAGTTAAAAATCTAGAATATAGAACCTGGATCCACCAAAAAGACTTGTCCTCTATACTTTTATTTAAAACAAAAATATTTATAGTAATCACTGACAAATAATAATACAGTAACAATTTTGTTTAGATGAACTGTATTCTTCCATTGAATTTATGCATGATGAAAATCGAACGATTAAAAAAGAATACATTTTTTTATATAATGATGTTAAGATAAGCTCCTTCTTCTTGGGCTGATAAGTGCTCCTGCTGACTGTATCAATGCTCACACAGTATCGCTCGGAACTTTGTACTGTGTACGGTACTATATATATATATATATATATATAATTAAATAAATAATTGAAAACTGGATAGAGCTACTTGTATTTATTTGCATTTGACCTTTATAGATGTAGTAAGAAAAAATTTGAATACATATTCAAGCAAAAGTTATCTAATTTCCCGTTGATCGTTAGTACATACTTTTACAACACTTAACAATAATACAGTGGGTACCTTATATATGGTAGCTACCTAATAAAATAAATAAAAAATCGGGTTTTTCTATAGAACACGTATGACATATAACTGGGTTACTTGATTAATGGGTGACATAATTGATGCATGGTTGCCCAATTACGCTTTCCCAAACACATTTTATGCACCGACAACACCAAAAAAAAAATTAGTTCCCCGGCCTATCACCATTTTTTTTTTGTTCTATACTTTATCTTTATATAATGCTTCTCAAAACCACTACACATATTGCTGCACGAAATAAACAACGAATTAAACTTCCAAGGCCAAAATTATTTTATCGATGTATTGAATCAGACGAATCTTCTCGACCATTTCCTTCACCGTATCCTACCCGGCCGGCTCTCATTGGGAAACCGGAAAATGAAGAAGAACAAGACAAACAACTCCTTCCAGTCCCAATGTCAGCAGCTACGGACAACTTTACTAGTACTACGAATACTGAACAATTATTGAATAATGAAAATAATAATGATACCCTCAAACAACGACAACGACAAGAGCAACAATACCAAAGACGACGACAAGCTCATCCACTTGTTGACGATATTTCATTTCAGTCCCAACACCATTTTGACACCTACAAACTATTACTAGCCTTAGAAAGGCAAGGCTTTAGTCGTACACAAGCAGAAGTCGTTATGAAAGGGATCAAATTTAAATTAAGAGAAAGGTATATAAATATATATTTATGAATTGAAAGGAAAGAGAGAGAAAAAAAGAAGAATACGTGTAATCAATATAATAATTGATAAGATATTTGGGATTAATTTTTATCTCAATATAAAGTTCGGCTTTTATACGGAAACGTCTTTTACTCAAATCAGATCTTGACAATGTAATGTATTGATATTATTATTATTATACATTTGAGCTATAATTAACACACTAACATTTATACTTATATATATAACAAACAAACAAACAACCAATTATTAGGAAACATATTTATTCAAAGCAGGGTTATCAGAATTGCGAACAGAAGTCCAAGCCATGCGAAGAAATGATATACAAATGCTACAAGCTGATATGTCAGCTGTAACACGGGAAGTAGACGCTTTGGGTCAAAAATTACGAGAAGATGTAGCCATGATGCGAAACGATGTAGCATTAGATTTAAATAACCAAAAAAATGAAGGACGAGAGGAATTAAAATCAATTGATATGCGGATCCAAGAAATCAATAACAAAATTACAGTATCTTTAGGTGATGTAAGGACAGGTATCGAAGCTGTACGATGGGAAACTATTTGGAAAGGAATGAGTATGTATTTATGATGATGAATTGATCTATCCTTTTTTCAATACTGAAATAAGCTCCCCCCCAAATCATCTTCTCCTTCTTTCCCTTTGGAATGTTTTGTTGCTATGGTGATTTGTTCAGCGAAGATTTGGTTACTAAGCAAACTTTACTATTTAATTTTTATAGCTGGTGTAGCTGTAGCTGCGATGGGGATCGCTACTCTCGGTTATATATTAACACGTTATGCAGATCACAAGGCGGAAGCAATTCGAGTTCAGAAACAACGGCAACTGAAACAACTACAGGAGGATGCACGCCATGCAGGAACTGCGGATATGGAAGTTGTCTACTAAAATAAATATATATAAATTTAAGTAGCAAAAAGAAGCATTGTAATGATTTTTTTTTGTTTAAGGGGGAAGAGGAGGAAGTGAACTTACGAAAAAAAAAGTGATAGTCATGTGTTACAATTTTTATACATGTGAAGTGCGTTATGTATTAATATGCAAAATGTTCTCCCTGATGAGAGAGGGTCAGTCAATTCCAATCAAAACAAGCATTTTTTTTCTTGTCTTCTTCTTTCTTTTTGTTTACTTTTTTCCTTCTTCATTTTATTAATTTTCTCACACAGAGACATACGCACATACATTTCACTATTTTTTTCAAAAAAATTATTTAATACTATTTACGTTGTGATTGAAAGGGGGTGTCGTGTGAATTGTTTTGTTGTTATATATTACCTCAAGACTACACTTTTTTTTTGGTATTTTGTGAATGCAAAAGGCATTGAGTCATCGACATTCCTTTCCGCCACCCTCTCATCGATTTAGTAGCCAACAAGATAACCTAATAGCATCACCGTCATCGCCAGTTTTTGATAGTGGCGGTGATATCAATGCTGCTAATATGGTTAATGGTATGAATACTCCCACTGTGGCCGCTGCCGCTACACCAGGCGTCGATCCTGGTACAACCTCCAGAACAACTCCGTCTTCACGATTTTCTGAAATTGAGCAAGTATTACCGTCCGATCCACGTCTTGTCTCCGTTATCGCCTCGCCGCAGCCATCATCATCAACTGCTGATCGACTACAACATTCTCAACGGCAGCCGAAACAGCAACATATAGAGCCTTTTATCAGTTCTTTAACCGAAGCCAATTTAAAGTTTCATACCAATTCTGTAAGTTCAGATTTTACGTTTGCTCACATGGTGCATAAATGAGATTGGAGGGAGCACAAAAAAAATAATCCTCATATATATTAACCACATATATATAATATATAGTACTCCAATAGCAAAGAAACACGTAAGTTTTATGTTGACTCTTATGTTGAAACGCAAGCCAATGTAATCCAGCTGGAAACGAAATTACAGCGTCGACGACGAGCCGAAATTCGATCCTTAGTACCACTTGACATATTATCTCTAAGTGACGAAGTGATCATACAACAACCCGTGACACAATTAATAGTAGAGAACCTTACTACAACCTTAGCCGATAACACGACTAATAACAATAATAATAATAGCAGTGTTAATAATAATAACAACCAAAAGAAACGGAGGAAATGGTTTCCACGATGGTTAATGCCTGTACGTTTCAAAAGAAAGCAAGGAGAAGAACGACAGGAAAAACAACATAAACAGGAGCTAGGGAAACACCAACATGCGTCATTGGAAATAACAGCGATGGGGAAAGAGGAAGGAACACTAATCAATAACAATGCTGTTAATCAACAACCATTACAACAGCGGCGATATTCTTCAACATCACCTACCAAAGCTTCGGCCATAACACCTACTACCGCCACTCCTCCAGTATCTACACCACCCCATGTGGAACGAAATTCATGGGCAGCTCCTGAAACAAGTTATCAACAATATCAAAATGAAAAATTAGAGCTTTTGCATGAAGGTCTTTGTGGATTAAATAATGTCAACATTCTTCGTGCACTAGGTGAGCATAATCGAGCTGTTACTGGTAAGGGTGAGAGGGCAGGAACAACAACGTCAATGATTATATTATCATCGCAACCGCAA
The DNA here is from genome assembly GCA_016758965.1 of Circinella minor. Lineage (NCBI taxonomy): Eukaryota > Fungi > Mucoromycota > Mucoromycetes > Mucorales > Lichtheimiaceae > Circinella > Circinella minor. The sequence goes on from JAEPRB010000301.1 coordinate 28,058, forward strand.
CTACAAGAACAGCAACAATTACGGCACCAAGATATAAAACGAGATTCAGGTGTATCATTTACAACGCAACAGCAACATGCTAATAACAGTAATAAAAGTCGCCGCCGATTTTCAACTCGGTTAAGGTCTGTTCGTGAACAGGATGAACAGGAGCAACAACAGCAACAGAATCAACTTGGTAATACATCCACTTTAATTGGATTTCGATATCCACGTATGGTACACCGGAAAACTTTACGAGATGCTGCTATTTATGTATTATCTTCAGAACTATCATTCTATGAAAATGAAGATTATTTTGACGATCATGGTTATGTTGATGAAATGGATAATCACCATGACCAAGGTATAAATATTAATTGTAGAGAACAATGGCAAGAATATTTAAGAAGGAGAGAAAGGTTAGATGCGCTTGATAAGCAAAACTATATTTCGACAAGGCAACGACAATGTTATCAACCAAGGAACAAGCGTTTTTCAGATCCTGGACTAATGTTGTATTCTTGATGACTTCTTTCTTTTCTAATACATTTTCTAGCCTAAAGCAAAGAAATCTTTTTTTCACAGCCTGCTTCTTTCTGCTACTTCTTTTTTCCCTTGTCCTCCTCTACCTCCTCTACCTTCTCCTTCTTCTTTTACTACATACAGCTGGAAAGGCATCAGTGCTTCTATAAGAGCTTTATAAACTGTATATATTTAATATTTAAAATCAGAAACAGTAGGAATTATACCTATTAATTTTATTATTTTGGTAACGTTAAAAAGCTACTTCATTCCTCTATCTTTTCCTTTGGGAAACATGTAGCCAAAAGCGTACGTCCGGAAAAAAAAATTGCTTATCCTTTTTTTCATGAACTGTTACTTTTTTTTTGTTTGCTGTCGTTATTTTTATTTCATACATACCATTCCTAATAATCTAGGGGTGTCGGATGAAAAGCAGGGACCAAAATGCATAATATAATATTTTACATTTATGTATAAAAACTTTTTAGTTTTTATTTTTTATGTGTAATCTAAAGTATGTAAGCGAATAAAAAAAAACAAAAGCAACAATAAAAATCTGCCTATATCTTAATTATTACCAGCCAAAAAGAAAAGTGAAAGCTTTTTTTTCAGGATTAAAATAAGTAATATGCGTTATACCACTAGCCTTGATACATATTATATTAATTTGTCCCTAATCATCGCTGTGCGCTAGTCGGACATATTTGATTAAGGTCAGATAATGGGGGGGGGGAGTAGTGTAAACTAAAAAATCTGTAAGAGTAAATAAGGAAAATGTTGAGAGTATAGTTGTAATATATGACGAAGCAAAAAAAAAAAAAGCAAGGTTACGTACCATTGTTTGTTTTTACTATAAATATTATGTACTGTGTACAAGATTAATCAACTAAAAATACTTTATAGCTGTATTCTTAAGTATCTGCCGTGGATACTTTATTCACTTGTGAAATAATTTGATATCTTCCTACGTATATATAGACTCAACGAATTATACTGTTTGGTTGACTAAGCACCGCTACTCTTATAATAGTATTATCATTCAATGACTTCTTTCCAATATCCAGTTGACTCCAAACATGACTGTTGCTTCTGAAATTTAGTATTTAATAATGCTGGATCCAGTGAATCATCCAATCTAAGTAAACCTTGGAAATCCATATTTGGTTAAAATATTTGATAATAAATAGGGTCAGCTGATTGATACTAATAAATCCCTTATGTACACTGAGTGAAGTAAACAGTTTGTAGTAATTAATGATATTGTATTATTACTATTCTTCACTTTGATTTGAATTTTATTGTCTAGTTGAAATGAGAAAGCATTCATCGCTGAGGCTCATATTTTTTCAAAAACAGCTCTACGCTCACCCGACTTGAATACTGTCCATCGTAAATACAACATTTACGTCTTGTTGTTTGTGAATCAAATATAAATCGCCTCAATATACACATTCAATCTATGTTCCATCCACATAATTAATAATAACGATAACCTGCCATCAATCTAGTCCAAGAAACTCTGTAAGCCTTTATCACTATGATTATTTCCTTTAAACCCTTCTGTAGTTCTATTAAATAAAGACATTTGATTCTACTAAAATATTCTAGAAAATGTTTGTGCGTTCCTAGTGTTTATTGGTTGAAAAAATGAAAGATGAAAATAATGTAAATGCTTCATTCCCTTATTTGCTTTATCGTCCATTGTTAATTTGTCTTTAAATAACCGTTCATCCATTTTGTTATGTACTATTGAAACGTATCATCGATTTGTTGCTTTACGAGGTCAAAGCCGTTCCATATTTAAGCATGTTGTAAATATCATGTGTAAACAGTCTTCAATAATAGATAAGTGGGTTCTGAATATGATAAACAGATCGGTTAATAAAAATCATACCAAAGGTAATAAGTTCTTTACACTTGACTCATAATATAATGAAAAAGTCACTAGAAATTTAATAATAATAAAACCGAATCAATTTACAGGTCATACACTGCGAGCTACAGCTTTCAGTTTAAGTAACTATTATTCATAAGCCAAAAAATATAAAATCTATATTATGATTTTTTCTATTTGTAGTCACTTTTGAATATAATTTCGGTTAATTTTACAATGAGATAGATTACGTCCGGATTATTGTCTCATAATAGACTTCATGCTTGATGAAGAGAAAAAACGGAAAGTTTTACATGACCATGTGTATCGTATACAATCACATAAAAATATTTCAGTGATAATATAATTTAATATTTCGTGAAGTAATGTAGTTAATAGTAGAGAATCATTAAAATTTATTATACTTTGTTTATTTGATAAGAGTCAAGAGCGTTAAGGTTCTTTGTGGCAACATACAGCCCTACTGAAACTTGAATAATACAGTACGTAATTTCATGTAAAAAAGGGGAGGAATATTCTTATAAATGGTCAGGAGATTTAACTATTTTATCGAGTTACCAAATTATCTATGTACGTATCAATGTTGTTCTTATATAAATAAGATGACCAATTTATAAATGAGGAGTGTACTTCCACCCATTCGCTTTTAATTACAAAGGATATAATTGATGTATTAATTTTCTTAGTCATAAATATCATGACTTTTCTGCTATGTTTTAGATGTTGGGTATTTCTTAAATAACAAAACTATAACAATAATACAGGCAACAGCAGTGTCTTATGATTAATATTTTATTCGTCTGAAAACATACCATTGTACGTAATACTAATTTTTCAGTAAAGAACAGCCCATTTAATTAAATCGATATAACGTATAATAAAACTACAGTCGAATCAAGCAATGATGTTATACGAAAATGGCAAAATAAAAAAACAATATTATATGAATATGGTTTGAAAAGAGCATATTTCTTCTTGTGTCCTTTTGACAAGAGAGAAGACACATTGAATACAGTTACAGAACTTATGAGATGTTGCTCGAGTTGTAGAAATATGGATACAAAAACTATATGGAGTCACCCTCTTGTGTTACGACATCTCCATTATTTAGAATAAATGTCTTCTAGTTACAGTGTCAGATCAAGAATAGAACTTAATGCTCATTATGTAGAATAGTATACACAATTATTAAATTATAGTATAGTTTACTCCCGATTAGTGCAACTCGTCCAAAAACCTTGATGCAAGTTGCAAGTCGCGATTCCATTAAGTATTCTCAACATTTCCAAAAACAAAGGGTGGATAACTGAGAGATTTGCAAAAGTGGGAGGTGCAAAAACGGGGGTTGACTGTATACATCATGATAAAGATAGTAATTAAATATATACATATCATAAGCTCTTTCAGGTATATTATTATAACATCAATATACACAGCGCCAAGTAGTTCTTTCTATATTATCACTCAAGGCTATAGTGTCAATCAGCCCATGATTCAATAAACAGGTTACCTTTTACAAAATATTGGAAAGAGTATTATCTTACCCTTATTCCGTCTTCATATACGTAGCAGGACCGAGACTTAATCTTGCTGCTGACGATAGTACGTACGTAATAGAAAGATATTTTAGATAATTTAAAATTATTCTCCATGAAATGGAGAAGTCAGTTTATTTTTCAACAGTGGCTAAAGTTATTCCATCAAGGATGCGAGTGTTGGTGTTTTTAATGCTACTAGTGACTAAAATTTCATTTAGTTACTTTCTTTTTTCTTTTTTTAACTCAAACTCTGGTTTTGTGAGCCATACTAAAAACCAATTATTATCACTGTGTCAAGAATTAAAGAAAACTTTATTTTTATAAAGTTGATGGTTAGGGTCACCATAATTATCTCTTTCACGACAAGAAAAAGAAGACATTGTTCTTCTGATTTGAACTTAAATTTGTTTCGTCCCCTTTTAAACGTCAATGAGAAACGATTTTTTTTTAAAAAAATAGATTGTAGATAATTTGTTTTAATTATATACTAATAATAATACGTGGCTAATCAATAATTATTTATAATCGAATATATTATACGTGCGTATTCTAGTACGTATGTTTTTATTTTTTACTTTATTTTATTTGAATTATCTACGTATTTATTATAAAAAAAGTTAAATGTTTTCTATTCATCAACTAGATTGTCTCTGTATTTTTAAAAAAAGCTGTTGCTGAAAAAAAAATGTACTACATTTTATCTACGTATCAAATAACTTGTCCTAAAAAAGAATAGACATTTACGCATTGCGTTAACCCACAATTACGCCTGTAAAAACGTTACGTAGTGAAACGAAAAAAAAAACATGTTCTGGACTTTGTTAAATTAAAAATATCATCTCCTCAATTTTATCTTTGGGATAATGAAAGACCCGATGAATGTATGACAACTACAATGCTGCTGCCAGTTGTTATACGTATTAAATTTTTTTTTGGCTACATAATTAGAGTTTGGGCTTAGTTAATTGAAAGATTTACAAAAAAAGGAGTTGTGAACATCGTTGCACAATCAAGATAAGCTAGAAAAATTCTTCATCACCAAAAAAAAAAAAAAGTTTATTATAGAAGAAACTCAAAGCTAGTGTAACTATATTAAAAAGAGTATTTCCGAATTTTTTTTTTGTCACCACCGTCACCAGCCTTTAGAGCTTTGGAGTAACATACTAATATGGTGAAAGATATTATATATTTTTTTCACAATCATTGATTGACGCTGATACACAACAAGAAGAAAACTTGACAAATCACAGTATCAATTAGTTTTTTTTCTTTAAGATACTCGAGGCAATCAGATTTTTTCTTCTCTCTAAATATAATTAATATTAAGTCTGTTTACGTATGCAAGTTCTTATAAAGGGATACTATCTGACCAATGTCAATTTGATAACTGTCAATAAATTATTATTTTAAACTTACACTTGATGGCTATACAATATCAAACAAGTTTTTCTCTATTATAAATACATTGTAGATTTCTTTTCAATGAAATTCTTATCAAGGTAGTTATAATAAAATTTAATCCCTCTGCTAATTTTTTGATTATCATCATAACAATTAAAAAACTATCAATTTTATTAATCTTTTTGCTGAAATTTATAATTTACGTACGTACGGGAAAAAATGTAAAACGCGAGTTTCTAACAGTTCGGATTGAATGTAGTCCCGCTCGTCAGATTCAAAACATGTTGCATAATTCGATAAGCTGCATTTGCTACCTCGAATGTTTAAAAAGAGTGCAAAGCATAAGACACGTGATTTGATATTATTAATATGATACGTACCTGTTTAGAGTTATTCATTTGATGGCAATTTTTCAAACCGATAAAGCCTTTTATAATTTCTTTATTCGCTTGGCTCCCAAGCGTTATTGTATTAAAATAACTAGCTTCTTTTTTCAAAGCAAATATTAAGTTTGTTTATCCAATACGTAACATTCTATATGCCTTTTTTTTAGTTACAGCAATAGTAATTATACGCTAACAACAACAGTGGCTTACTGTAGATACTGTTTTTTTTTGACATATCATACGTATCATAAAGTAAATAAAAAATTCATTAGTGAAATATACATTGACAGATATGCTATCATATTACTGAAATTACAACACAATCTGTGAAGAAAAGAGTTTAAATACATAAAATATATATTATGAGCTCTTGATATATAATTATATCTGTCTGCTCCATTTGAATTATCCTCTTTATATGCATAATCATAAGACAGAGACGAGTTTTTTGAGGTCGGCAGGATTATTGTTGACTCCATTAACCAATAAAATTATTTATCAAAACGGCGTTTAAATCAAATCCACACAGAAAAAAAAAAGCATCCACTTTTTTTTTAATCAACTTTATACACGGATACACATAGCACATATAAATATACCAAACATGAAGAAAAAGGTAAAAAGAAAATGCCTATACGATCCCATGCATAGTTTATTTTTCAATGAAGTAGAAAGCAAAAAATAAGCAGCAGAAACTTTTTTTTTAATATTCGATACTTGGTATTCTTTTATATTATACACACACTATCTTCCCTACAAACCATACACTACTCCGAGAATTACTTTAGCATTCTTATTTGCATAGAAAACTTTTCGACACGCGTGTTTCTCTTTATTTCTTACTTGAACTCATTATGAAAATGAGGATCTAATTAGTTTTCCATTATAAAAAAAACTTTAGGTACTTTTAATGGGGAAAAGTGGTTCGGGTAAAACCTCTATGCGCTCCATCATTTTCAGTAATTATATCGCACGGGACACTCGACGACTTGGAGCTACAAGTTAGTAACGTTTAACAACAACATAACAACATAAACGATCCAAGTCTACAAGACAAATAACTTACATTTTGAACTATTATTATTATTGTAGTTGATGTGGAACATTCTAATGTTAAATTTCTCGGCAATCTAGTTCTTAACTTATGGGATTGTGGAGGGTAACAATAAATATTGTTTGCATACCAAGAGAATCTATGTATATGAATTTTGTAGCATTAGATAACTAACTATATATATAAATATATATACAATGATACTAATTGAAATTTATTTATTCCTTATTAGTCAAGAAGCTTTTATGGAGAATTACTTTGCATCTCAAAAAGATCGTATTTTCAAAAATGTTGAAGTACTTATCTATGTATTTGATGTTGAAAGTCGTGATTGGGGAAGTGATCTGCATTATTATCAATCTTGTTTGGATGCTATTCGTGCCAATTCAAAAGATGCCCGGATATTTTGTTTGATCCATAAAATGGATCTTTTACCAGAACAACAACGTGATCAGGTAAATAGAAGGGAATAACTATACAAGATATTGGGAGAAAATAATATTTAGATATACTTATCATGCTTCGTGTGGGTTGGACTATTGGGATTGCATGATAGATTTTCGACGATCGTATCAGAGAATTACGTGGTCGTTCTGAACCATTACAAATACAAGGATTTCGAACGTCCATTTGGGATGAAACATTATACGCTGTAAGTTTTTTTCTTCTCTTTTTGCTCTTTGTTATTTTATTATAAAGTGATGATGGTATGTAACGATTTTTTATTTACTTATTCCGTTATTTAGGCATGGTCACAAATTGTTCACTGTTTGATACCCAATATTCGTACACTTGAATCACACTTGGAATATTTCTGTCGTACATGTGATGCAGATGAAGTAGTACTTTTTGAAAGGACCACCTTTTTAGTAATTGCAAATGCAGCTACTGTCAATCATCAAGATCTTCATCGATTTGAAAAAATCAGTAATATTATAAAACAGTTTAACTTGGGATGCAGGTAAATATATTATCATACATATTAATATTATCATGTTTTCTATATGTATCCATGGTTCCCCCCTACCCGATTTTTTTCGTTGTCCTAGTAACCGTTACAGATATTAATTATGTACATATATAAACAAATCCCATCATCAAACATTCTTTTCCCTTGTTTTTTCCTTTTAGTCGGTCACAAACAAGATTTAAGAGTATGGAAATTCGTGGAAGTTCCTTTACTGCATTTATTGATGTTTTGACAAATAATACTTATGCAATGGTTGTTATGTCTGATCCAAACATACGTAAGTTCCTTTTTTTTCCCTCAATTTACTTTTCGTGCTGTTCATACATATTGAATCTAAATAATAACATTCAAATATCTATTATCAAAAAAAAAAAAAAAAAAAAAAAACAGAATCAGCAGCTACGTTATTAAACATTGCAGCTGCTAAAAAACATTTTGAAAAATTGGAAGCAACTCGTTAAATATATATATATATATGTATATATATATAAAAGAAAAGGTCATTATTATTAATAGCCAACAAACGCACAAAATTATATATAAGTTATATACCAGTTTGTTTCATTTAGTTATCTTTTTTATTATTTTTGCTTAAGAAAAAAAAAAGACTCTCTTCTCCATGTGTAAATGTAGTAAATTGAGAGTGTATATGTAAATGTGATTGTGAACTGGATTCCTTATCCACTATTTCGGATTTATAATTTAGAGTGAAGAGAATTAATAAATTAAATATACACAGCTTCATTTTTTTTATTATACGTATTATATTACCCCAAAATGATAGTAAACTACGACCATAATAGTACTAGTACTAAATGGTCGGTTCAGAACAAAGATGGTAACAAGTCCACCGTTAAAGGATCGTACAGCATAATATTATATCATTTATCGAATGATTATTGCGATTTTTTTTTGTTTAGCTGTTTAATTTAATGTAATACAAGAAGCAAAGAAGATTCACGGGATAATAATCTTTAAAAGGAAACAAGATGAATAATCCCTGGAAGGGTTTAATTTTTTGTTGTTGTGTTATATTTATATATATATGTGTGTGTGTCTTATATGGTGGTTGTTGTGAGGTGGGTCTTATCCATTTTTATTCAGTCAAAGCCACGATTGAAAAAAAAAAGTAATATAAATCCTCGGTTCCGGTCTTCGGAGGAACAAAAAAAAAGTATCATAAGAGTTCTCTGTTTTCTTTTTTTTTGATTGACTTTATATACATGCAAAAAAAGCTTAAAAAGAAATATAAAAAAGCTTATGTGTACTATGTATATGTTTTCAATATCAAAATATCAAAATACTGAATAGATTAATCCAGATAATTGGACAAAAAAAAAAAAAGAAAAAAAAAGAGGGAGTTTAATGTGATAGGACATAAGGATCCAATTTGGAAAAACCTGTTCAAAAAAAGTGTGTGCGTATTTGGTATATATGCTGTGTGATGTGTAGTACAGCATTAGTTTCACAAAACACAAAAAAGCAACTCCATTCAATATTGAAAATAATGTAGCACATCCTTATTTTTTCAGAAAAATCATTGAGAGAATAATACGTTTATATCATGTGAATTAATAAATAATAGTCAATAAAGAATTCACGCATATATATTAAAAATATTTATATTCTAAAAGATAAAGAAAACAAGAGAAGAGGAGAAAATGGGATTCTTTTTTTTTGGGGGGTGGGTGGGGGTATAGAGGAGTAAAAAGAAAGAAAGAAGAATGGGGGAATTATATACTGTAGGGGGAGAATGATATGATGATAAAGAAGAAGACAAGAAGAAAGGGATTAATGATTAATGATTATTATTATTGATAGGGATTATTCGATTGACATTATAACTTATATAATTTATAAACAATCTTTTAATCGGATGTGTATCAACAGAAAGGGAATTCTTTTTTATACATAAAATGGTATAATATATATAATATTATGTAGGAGTAATATGTATGGATTGTTGGATTTGTTATTATTATTATCATATACGCCACGTTTACTTCTCGCTTGTCAGGGTAAAAAAGACTTATTATTATTACTTCTAAGAATTTTATTATTATTATTATTATTTTCTTCTTCTTTTTATTTCTTTTCTTTATAGCCAAAACACTCCTTTTTCTTATTTCTTATTTCTTTTTTCTTATTTATTTTTATTTTTATTTTTATTTTAGATATATAATTATAATATATAATAATATATATTATTATTATCATTTTTATCATTTTAAATATTATATTATCAAATTTGAAAAAGTATTATTTATATCTAAAAAAAGGATATTAATCTAAAAAAAAAAAAAAAAAAAAAACAAAGCTAAAAAAAAATAAAAGCACTTTTTTCTTTCTTTCTACCTCCTCGGTCCCGTATGGCGTACTATGAGGCTGATTGTGAAGATCTATTTTATGATGATGACACGACTATAAATCAATATTATGATAACCACAATGACCAACAGTCAAGTAACAATGCTAATATAAATCAACCACCACCAATATACTGTGAAATGTACAATGACAACAATAACAATAATAACGACTTAAATCACGTGTTAGAAGAACAACAACAACAACAACAACAACAACAAATGAATGATATTGAAATGACCATTGAAGACGATGTTTATGACGAAGGCGCGTATAGTGACGATTCCGAATATTCGTTAGATTACGAATACCTGGGTCCACGAAATCCCAATTATCGGTGTCAAGATGATCCGGATAGTGATGCTTCTGAATTGTCGGATTCGGAAAACAATTTAAACTACCAACAACAATATGATGAACAACAACGAAGGACAACAGCAGCAGGTTTCGACATGTGGGACGAAGATCCTTATAGTACGAATGACTATACCTGGGAATCCAATGACATGCGGTTGACACACTTTATTAAGTTTCGACAAAACGAATTAAACCAATTACTATTACCAAGCTGGCACGGTAAAAGTTTTTGGAGAAAAGATAAAGGATGGCCTAAACAATTACCTTCTTCTTGTTCTACTACTAATCATGATCAAGCTGCTAATGCATTATGTATGGTATTAAGTAATTATGGTATGATGGAACAATTGTATGCTATTTATCGTAATCGTATTTTTGAATGTGGTCGTCCTCGTATTGAAACAAGTTCCGATCAATTTCCGATACCTGCTAATATGCAACCAAATTTTTCTACTAATACTATAATTACTCCTACTATTATGACGACCCATCAAGAACAACAACAGCAACATGATACACTGACGTGGATCGATAGTGATCATGTTTCTTATTCTTCCTTTCCTTTAACTACAACAACTACTAATACAACAACAACAACAACAACTCCTGGAGTTGCATCGTCATCAACGTCATTTCCGCTATCTTCAATACCTCTACAACAACAACAAGAGTCCGCATTTCCATCTTCATCATCTATACCATTAGCATCATCCTCGTTTACTGCTGTTTCTATTACTAACAACAACAACAATAATAATAATTATAATAATAACAACGATACTAATAATAATAATAATAAGTATAACAACGATACTAATAATAATAATAATAAGTATAATAATAATCCAAGTACAAACATGGGCACAAGTACAAGTAGTGGAAGTGGCAGTAGTAGTAGTAGTAGTAGTAGTAGTAGTAGTAGTAGTAGCAAATTTTGTGAAACGCACTTGGCCGTATCGTTACGGCGATCAACAATATTACAGCCAGACGATAATGAAAAGTCGAATACCTCCTCCTCTTCCTCAACATCATCAGCAAATGCAATGAAAACAGTATTAACATCATCTTCATTATCATCATTATCATCATTACCACCTACCGGTATAGCAAGATTTCGACCTTTTACAAAATATATTCGACGAGCAGATTTTCCTCCTGTTTATCCTCAAGATTCTTATCTTGCTCTAGATTTCGAACCTCTTTGTTTAGCACATAAATATGGCTATATGGCTATTGGTGGACTTGAAGGAGAATTCGAATTATATTGCTGTATGGATCACCAACAACCTAGGAAAATCTGGGGTACTAAATTCAAGAGTCGAAATAATGTTCAGCTCATGACAAATGCAATTCAAATTGTACGTTGGAAAAAATCATCCTCACGAATGCAACAAGATTCTGATGATGGCCGTGACAATTGTGACTACAACAACGATGAACAAGATAGAAAAAGAGAAGAAAATGATGAAGAATGCGAGTATGAATATATGCTTATCGCATGTATGAACGAGGCTGGAATCCTTGTTTACAAGCTACCTTCTCATCACGAATGTCAATCTATGCCGGCATGCCGGAGTCAAGAATCATCATCCACGACAACCACACCAGAAGTTGTTCAACTTTACACTCATCTTCGATGTTTTGACCATGTCGCCGTCAATGATGCTAAAGTGAGTCATGATGGGAAGCAAATGGTTTGTGTTGGTGATGATGCTTATATTTTCATATTGGATACTACAAGACATCCAGAAACGGGTCTATTGACTTTTGGACAACCTAAGAAATTACATGTGCCTTGTCATTTATTGAAATGTAATGGTGGATCCGGTCAAGATATGCCTTATTCTTCACAATATGTTGCATGGAGTCAATCGAGTCGACATTTTGCACATACTTCGGATACACATAATAATGTCTTTGTTTGGCGTGCTGATACAAAGCAAGTTTTATATTCAATTGATGCAGGTGGTTATACTTATGCTATCTCTTTTCATCCACGCCTTGAAGGTGTATTGGTATTTACCAATAGATATGGATATTTTCATACGGTTAATCTAGAAGAAGCAAAAAGACCAAAATCAAATGAAGTGTTGAACATTCTTGATTTTGATCATCAGACATCTGAATCACGTGGTCATATATGTACAAATCAATGTATATATTCTATTGCTGCTGCTGCTGCTACAACAACGACCAATAGCAATAACAATAACGATAGGGATCATCCAGTCAATCATACGACAGATATGCATGCACATCAAGAAATTACTATGGTATCGTTTCGTGGAGAGCGAGATCGAAGGTTACGTATACTGGCTAAAATCAATGGAATTCAATGGTCGAATGATGGACGTTATTTATATGTTGCTACCAAGAAACGTATTTTGGCTTATGAATTTATCAAGACAGCACAAAACATTAACACATTATTGGATATCACTGGTAAACAAGCACGTGGATTTTTGGAAAGGTTTCATCGTCAATCTTTATCATCAAAAGAATTAGAAGAAGAAGCTAATAAGGAACTAGCAAGACGACGACGACGACAAAGAAGAAAAAAGGCACAAGTATGTACACTAAGAAGAAAATCATCAAGAAAACGAAAAAGAGATGAAAATGATGAAAATAATACAAAACTTGGGATGGTTTGGTTAGAAAAATGGTTATCGATTCCTAGTCCTATTCGTCATCGTATTCTTGGTGAAACTCAATTGGCAAGTCATTGGTAAAAGCAAATGAATAAAAATAACATGTTATCTAGCCTCTTCTCTCACTTATACAGCACAGTCTCTCTTTTATCCCTCGTTATTATTATTATTACTATCATATCCCACATTTTCGTTACTATTATTATTATTACTACTATTATTTCACATTGTATACTTATTGTAAATCTTTCTTTTCTCTCCTGTCTTTTTTTTTTTTTTTATATCGTTTTTTTCTATTATTATTATTACGTATTTTTACTTCAAAAAAAAAAAAGTGGGTGCTAGCACCTCTTTCTTTCTTTCTTTCTTTTTCAAATGTATACCAACAATTCCCACTCTTTTAACATATTCATATATAAACATTTATACTGCACTTTAAATTATGATATCTTTGAAATCTACTACAGAAAGAACCAATATTTATTCTATCCTATTTTAGATAATAGTATTAAACAAAAAAGAATACGCAAATAAAATATTTTATAAAATAAATTTGTTTTGAGGGTATGAATGAAGAAAAGAATGTATAATAGCAAAAAAAAAAAAAAAAGAAGAAAAGAGAAACGATATATACAAAGTATTTTTTTAATGAATATTTCCACATTAACCACCCTTAGATTTCTAAATTAATAATAATAATAATAAAAAGTAATAGTAATAATAATAAAATAATTATAGTAACAAGAAAAAACAAATTTTCAATGATTTCTTTGTAAATATATTAATGAGGTTTGGTAGTGGCTGTCGGTGGTGTTAATACCTTCTTGTCAGGCACACTGTAATTATAAGTTGCAAGAATGACAATACATGCACCCACCACAAATTGCATTGATAATTGAAAATCAAAAAAGTAAAAGCTAATAGCACTTGACAAAATAAGTGATATACTTGTAGCAAACGACTTCAAAATAACATCTGCATATTTGACTACGATTGCCACTAATAATCCACCTAATGCTTGATTTCCAATCACAACCCACGTTAACCAGTCATATCCTTGTAACATGCCACCTTGTCTTAATGGTTGCATATCATACATAAGCATCCCAACCAACGAAAAGAACGCACCCGATATACCCAATTGAATATTTCTGACCCACATGCTTGTTTCTGACGTTTTTAAAATCTTTTCAAAATAACATCCAGCAAATCCAGAAGAAATACAACTTGTAATAACTGCTACTAATCCAATAAACGGACTTTGTACTGTATCGTCAGGTGGAGGTGTTGACATACTTTGTGATTGTACCAATGTCACACCAATCATGAGTAACACTAATGCTAACCATTTACTACGCGATAATGATCTTCCCAAAAGAACCACTGAAAAGATGGCTGTTGATAAAATCTTCATTTGATAAGTCACTTGAAAAGTTGCTGCTTCGAGATTACTCAATGCCACATAAAGTAAATTGTTTTGTAAAGCATATAAACTGGATGGAATTAACATTTTAGCCGTTTCTGCCGGTTTACCGAGAATCTCGTTTCGTACGACAAGGATGAATTTGGACCAATATCGTTGTTGACGATACATTACGAATAAACAGGCAATGATTTTTAATACTTCGGCCAAAAAGACAGCAGTAGATGCAATGTACATGGATTGTCCTGGTTTTTGAACAATGCGAGAATATCGCATCATTAATACCAATGTACTGTTTTGAACAACAAGAACAACTAATGATAACTGTTTCCGTGTCAAACCAAATATCAAGGGTTCTGATACTACTTGGTTTTTTTTTTTTTTTTTTGAAAAAATGATGATCGATCGATCAGTTTTATTGTTATTATTATTATTATTATTATTTATATGTTTAATATATTATAAAAAATATATTGAATTTACATTACGTTTTAACTTGCCATTTGCATTTGTAGTTGGCAAGAGTTGGTCCCTCTTTATAAACGTCCGGCGAGTTTGATATCCGGGCATGATATTTATGTTGGTATATTGACGGGAGGGAGGGAGTGTGTGTGTGTCTGTGAGAGAGGAGAGAAAGAATAGGGACGGGAGGAGGGATGAATTAAAAGAACAGAGAGGGGTAAAAAAGAGAAAAAAAAAGGGGGGAGTTTTGCAGTCAAAAAAAAAAAGATTTCTTTTTCGAGATAGAAATTTGTTTCAGGTTGTACAAGCAAATATGAAATAAGATGGAAAGAGTTCCAAAGAAACCACCTAGTATATAAAGATAGTCCGATTCCCAAACCAATATGCTCTCTAATTGCCTGGGCGGTTTGGAACCAGAAAAAATTAAAAAATTAACCGTCACTTTTGTTCCTGTCTGCATTACAATTTGGTT
>JAEPRB010000302.1:0-43274 GCA_016758965.1 Circinella minor
CACCTTAACAATTACAACATTACATCTTTTTTCTGCTGACGATTGTAAATTGGGTGTGGGGACGAATCCATCTTATACAACAATTGGCTTTATATACCCATGGACCTTATTGAATACAATACAACGGCTCTTTTTTTTTTTTTTTTTTTTTTTTTTTTTTTTTTTTGAAATTATGCTTGGTTGCACAGCAATGCCCCCTTAACTCTTAAAAAATGTATATAAATGTCATATATTTTCTACACTTTTTTTTTTCTGTCGCTGATCATCAACGATTATTTATTAACAAGTTTTTTTGTCAATATTATCATGAAATTTTCTACTACTTTGTCGTTGATTATTGGATCATTCTTTGTAGCCGTAAAAGGACAAGAAGGCATTACTGCTGGTAAGTAATTTAAGAAAAAAATATTATTGTATATGTATTAAATGTTCGTTTCAAGAATATAAATATTTCAATATGTAACACATAGTATTAATATTATTCTTACTAACAAATATAAATATAATCATACAACGAATTTATTGTTATGCTTGTAACATTATTTTCTTGATTTTTTACGATAGACATTAGGTATGAGCTACATCTTGATGGTGTTTCTGAGTCATACTATGCACTTGCATGCAATGATACAAGTTTATATTCAAATCACCCGAAGGATATAAAGGCATGTCAAGAGCTTGAAGAGTACGTTGTACAAGCGCAGACTACAGGACAACCAGTAAGTACTCTTCTTGGTAATGCTCTTGACCCATCCCAGCCAATTCAAAATCCGATTGACTGCAACGTTATTGGCGGAGAAGCACTTCTCAAAATCATTTTTATGGAAATAAACAATGATGTAGTTGGTGGTCCTAATAACCCACAATTATCAAGCTTTACATATACCAACGGATGCGTTATGAAAATGATCGCAGAACAAGCAAAACTTTCTCATCTTCTTCCATTCTTTGAAACTAACAGCTTACCTGTACCACCCCTTAATGATAATCTTAGTTAGTCCTGTGGTAGTTGTATTAAACTATTTATAATCAATAAAAAAGAATTTTATATATATTATATTTACATTTGTTCTGATTATATTATTATTATTATTGTACCAAATAAATTGAAAGGATATAGTCAAAACCTCTAGAAATAAATAATAAACAAAGCTGTAAGTAGTAGGGATGATAAAAATATTCCAACCAACTTATATCCTCGAATAAAAAATATACTTTTCCATTTTTCAATGCTTTTTTTTTTACTATTCTACCTAGTCGACAACCAATAAATAGATAGAATAAAATTGATAAGAATAAGCCAACATGAAACACTCTTTTAAATTTACTGTCTTTTGAACTAAATAGAGTGATATTAATTGCGGTATGTTCGCACGTTTATGAGACAACTGTACTTATTTAATGATTATATAAATCAAAGTGTAATCAATACACTTAAACGAATAATGGTTTACACCTCAGGCCAAATAGTACATGTATTTAATGTCCAAATGTGCTCTGAAAAATGTTAATATATTGGTACGTATGAAAATACACTGTCACTGATAGTTACAATACCAGAGGTTGAACGTTCATCAGCTTGTACTTGAGTAGCTGAAAAAAATAATCCATATCACAACAAGGCTTAATTCGAATTTATAACGGCGTTCTGCTTAATTGTAACATAAAAAGATGGAAACGTTCTGTGCCTAAAGAGGAGTACACCATGCGATTAAGCAAAACCCCGTTAACTTAAAATAATTTTATATTACTGGTTAATCATAGACTTATTTAAAAGCGCTATAAAAACTACAAGACTATCTTTTCATTAAAAAAATTAATAAACTAAATAAACCACTTTTCCAATGAACCAAAATATTCTTGTATCATATATTTGATGTAGATACATAAAAAATCATAATACGTACGTACATTCAGTAGTTTAATTACTGATACGTAAGGAAACTAGTCGGCGGCTTATATTATTAGAATAGAGTTGAACGTGGATGCGTACGTATGTTGTTATTATTTATTGATATATAAGAATATTACATGTAGTTATCATAACGAAAACATAATACTAAACAATCAACTTTTTAGAAATTTATGTAAAGGAAAAAGCTCAATTGATGCAATAGGTCCACAACATTATTCTGGTGAAATTCAATTTTTTTATGGTACATACATACATAAGCAAGAACAAGATGCAAGAATATTCGTTAATACCGATTTCTGTATACGAGGAAATGTTTATAGACCCTAGCTCTGGTTCCGTATATATTACATCAATTTTATTAAAGTGTTTAATTATTATTATCCTGAATTGATTAATAGTTTTTGTGGCATACTGTCTTATAGTACTCGATCTTACTTTATTTGGCTAAGAATGAGATCTCACTACCCTGTGGTAATGGCTATAATTCATGGTACTATTAAAAATATATTTACTTAAAAATCTGAATAAAAAACAAGTTGTACACTCCCTAATATATATGTATATTATGACATGTATACATACGTAACACTAGATGTAGTGTAGCAAGCTATAACTCTCTTTACTATTATTGGGGATTGTTAGCATAAAACTCCTTGACCAACTTTATGAGTTACTGGCCACTACTAAATAAGACATGAATAGTTCCTAACTGTAAGCCAACCCATTTTCGTTTAATTCCTAAATAATGTCTGAACCCAACTCATTTTCATTTAATGCCTGAATAGTGTCTTAAATTTAATGTCTGAATAATGCTTGAATAGTGCTTTAAAATAGTGCATAATTCAGACATTATTTTAAAGCATTATTCAAGCACTACCCAAATATTCAGGCATTATTTTTTATGTTGTGTCTTCGGCCAAAGGACTCGACTTAGAAGACACAAACTAACAAGTTTATCTATATAGGCATGTGCATATGTATTTGTATTTAAGTGTAGTACTGGGCTTAGTCATTCAAGAAGATTATCTAAATTTATTAAGAAATTAGATGTGCATGCTAATAATTTAATGGAAGTCCGTGTGTGTGTGTGTGTGTGTGTGTGTGTGTGTGTGTGAGGCGGAGCGAAAGTGTGATAGAAAACAAAGACGTTTTTTGACAACGTAAAGAAGAGACAGACGATGGAGAAAACCTAGTAACAAGAGAATTTGTGGAAAATCTGTAGTTACGTATTCGTTCAAATACAACAAAAAAAATTGTAACTTAGAATTTACATACATTATTTTGATACTCCTCATTAAATCGTCTTTTGTCTTATCAGATAAATATGTTGTGTGTATGTAATATTTTTTGTTTTTTTTTCCAAATGTAGAAAGGTTAGCCACATCCCTTAAAGAGATAACAGGGTTAACTAAACTTTCTTTTTCTGTACCAGCTATTTTTCGATTGCATTGAATAGTATAATCACGTAGGAAATAATAGTAATGATATTATAAAAAACAAAGATTGGCCTATCGATTTATTATACGTATTCTTTTTGTTTAGCCATACCTATATTCAAATGCGCTGAGCAGAGTGGTGGCAAAAGAATGATACGATATGATCAATTTTTTAAAAAGGGGGGATATATTAGTGTATGCATGTGTCACACATGGAAAGAAAGAGCAGTAATATTTTAAAGAATAGAATACTTTTACATTACATATCATTATAATGTCTATAACATTTTTTTTCTTGTTTTAAAATGAGTCAAAAATTGATGCATAAATAAGTAATAAATTGAAAGCAAGCAGAGAGGTGAACGTAAAAAAAACTATTGTATACCATGATTAAGTACATGTAAAATGCATAGCCTAGTGATTATTTTCCTTCGAAATGTACTTCTTTATCCTTATACGTATACGTATCAAATGCTAGGGGCTTTCAAAAATCGATTTGTTCATTTCTGAAATCCCCTATTACATACGTACACTTTAAAAAAGTATTATATGGGTTACTTTAAATAGAGAAGAAGAAAGAAAAGGGGTATCATGCATAACCATTTTTATTTGTTACTCAACGCCATCATTTTTGTAGTTTTTGTTTTATTAGTTATTAAATTTGTTAATTTGTATACTAAAATGGTGTATGTAGAATCAATATTATTTTTTGTTTTTTGTATGGGCACTAGATCAAATTCTATAAAATATATAATACTTATCCTTAACTCGATACGTACTATATGTAAAGTAATAAAAATATTACAATTGCTGGTAGGTTGGGGTGGTTCGTCACATTTTCTAATACTGAGGATTCTATTTGAAAAGAAGTATAACTTAAAGATGCAAGTTTGTGAAAACTTAAAGATTACGTACATTTTTGACAAAACTACCTAGTTGCCGGGCGAAAATGTATATTTTTAGTTTTACGTTGCTGTAAATACGGACCTTATTCTGCATTCCCCTCGTTTTCACTCAACTCCTCCCGTTTTCACTCCCCTTACGGCCTCCATAGTTATAATGAGCGCGGTGTAGTTGATCCATAGAATTTTCCTTAGATTCAGTTTTCTCCTTAATATCTAGTCAAACCTTCTTCTTTATACTTCCAGACATACAGCCAAATTGAAGTTATGTAAACCCCCGCCCCCTCTCGTCGTTTTTCTCTTTTTGGAATTATGTCCTACTGCCCAGCAAATTTTCCTACTCTTAATAAATGTATATAAAGGTGATATATTTTCTAGCCTTTTTTCTTTCTGTTACTTATTATCAATTGTTGTTTAACAAGTTATTTATTACGAATATCATCATGAAATTATTTTCTACTTTATCGTTAATTATTGGATCATTCTTTGTCGCCGTAAAAGGACAAGGCATGATTCTTGCTTGTAAGTAATTTAAGAAGAAAAATACTATAATTATATATGTATTACTTATATGTTCTTCTCTTTAAGAAAAGAAATGTGTTAATAACACGTAATATCAATATTATTCTAACAAATGTATAATTATACAACTCATTTGTTGTTCTGCTTTTGACAATACTTTTTCTTTTTAAAATATGTAGATTTTCGGTATACTGTATCTATTCCTGGTGCTCCTGATGCAAGCTATGAACTTGTATGCAATACTCCAGGTTTACCCTCAAATCATCCAATGGCTATAGAGGCATGTAAAGAGCTTGAAGCGTACGTTCAACTAGCGGAGACTTCCAAACAACAAATAGATGCTGTTATTCGTAATGCTCTCACTCCAGACCATCAAAACGCTTACCCGCCCGAGTGTGGTGGTATTGAAGGAGCATCTTTCAGGATCAGCATTGGATCAATAAACAATGAATTTGTAATGGGTACCGATTA
Source organism: Circinella minor (assembly GCA_016758965.1). Taxonomy (NCBI): domain Eukaryota; kingdom Fungi; phylum Mucoromycota; class Mucoromycetes; order Mucorales; family Lichtheimiaceae; genus Circinella; species Circinella minor. The sequence goes on from JAEPRB010000302.1 coordinate 5,247, forward strand.
TGACCCAGAATACAGAGACTATACATATCCCAGTAGATGCATTATGAAAATGGTCGCAGAACAAGCAAAACTTTCTCATTTTCTCCCATTCTCTGAAACTGACAACTCACTCGTGCCACCTCTTAATAAATAGAATTAATCACATTTTTCTCGAATTATTCATAGTCTTAGCTAGTCCTGTCATACCTAGCAGTATTAAACCATGTATAATCAATAATAAAACCTTTTTATATAATTTAATTACATTTGTTCTACATAATTATTTTATTATTATTGTACCAAGTAAAAGGGAAGGAAGCTGTCAAAACTGCTAGAAATGAATAAATAAGAAAATTTGTACGTACGTAGAGATGATGAAATCTTTCAAAATCTACTCATACCCTCGAATAAAAACGAAATATTCTCATTTTCTTCCGGTGAGTTTTTTTTTCAATATTTCAGTTGACAACCAATAAATAGATGGGTAAAAATAAGCCAACAACGTGACACACTCTTTTAAATTTACTGTTCTCTGAATTTAATAGAGTGATTTTAATCGCAATTTTTTTTACGTAACTGTATTTATTAAATGATTGTATGAATCACAATGTAATCAAGCACCCTCAAGACGACAATGGATGGCACCCCATTGTAAATAGTATATGTATTTAATGTACAAATGTTGTCCTCAAGAATGCTGATACGTATTTTGGTACATATGAAAGTACACTGTCGCTGATAGCTACAATACCAGAGGTTGGGCGTTCATCAGCTTGTACTTGCGCAGCTGAAAAAATGATTAATATCATAACAAGGCTTAATCCGAGTTTATAAAGGCGTTCTGCTTAATTGTTACATAAAAAGATGGAAACGTTCTGTGCCTAAAGAGGAGTGCACCATGCGATTAAGCAAAACCCCGTTATAAACATAAAAAAAATTAATTGAAGAAGTGTTTTTTCATTTTTGTATAAAAATTTTATAGACTCCAGCGGTTGTAAAACTACTATGACAACAAGCAGCAGTTGTTTTTCCAGGAGTAAAAATAAGAAAGATCTCTCAACACGTTGAAGAACAGCGTCATATGCATACAAATATGATGAAACACTACTGCTGTATGGAACACAGGAGCCCCCTGCATGGCGTGGCTACATAGTAATATTCTTGTGCAGGGGTGTGGGATATTTGTGCTTTTTATTTGTTTTCGTTTGGGCTGTTGCCAATACTAGGTAGTTAGTTAATTTTGCATTACAAGAAGTACGTAAGTAGACTTCTTCTGTTCCATATAATCCACGATCTGTCACAAAAGTGATCGTGTCACACAAGACGTAAGTGTATCATATTACAGCTCTGAGTTACATTTAAAAACGCTCATGCACACACATACGTACGTTCAAATTAATTATTTCTGATTCAAAAAACTCATCGCTTTATTTTTTTTATTTTTTATTGTTGAATCGAGTTATTATTCTACCATACACCTCGGTTGGCCTCTGTATATTCGTACAAGCTGGCCAATAAAGATGGTGATATAAGAGGAATTGAGTGAATTGGTGGAGTCGGACGAAGGAAGTAGTTATAGATAGATCAAATGCTGAGCTTGATATTGTAAGCTTCCTTGAACTTTGTTTCACAAATGCAAGACCACTGAGGAAAGGAGAAATAAATGACAAAGTATATTTGCGAACCCACATTCAACATTTGGTTTATCAAACATGTGGCACAATACAAAATCGCCGTAAACGGGCAAGAAAAAAGTTGTCCACCACCATTGGTTTACCTTGACCGAGAGTCGTCGTTGTTTTAAAAAGGTAACATAATGTTTGATCTTGCAAATATGAACCAAAAAAAGCAAGGATATTCCAAGTATGTCAAAGTAGAGGGGGGAATGATGAACAAACCAAGTAGTATTAAAAGCGTAGTGGAACATCTGCTAGTCGTTGTGTGCTATTCCATAAAAAGAGAATTAATGGTTTTTTTGTACAAACTGACAAGCCCATTATAGACATGTGCATATGTATTTAAGTGTAGTACCGGGCTTAGCCATTCAGGAGGATTATCTAAACTCATTAAGAAATTAGATGCACACGCTAATAGTTTAGTGAAAGTCCGTATGTGGGGGGGGGGGGCGGAGCGGAAGCGTGATACGTAAAAGCGAAAACAAAGACGTTTATAGACGAGTGAGAAAACCCAGTAACGAGAGGATTAGTGGGAAATCTGTAGTTGTAACTTAGAATTTACATAGGTTATTTGGATAGTCCTCATAAAATCATCTTTTTTTTTTTACCAAATGAATATGTTATCTAATATTTTTTCCATATGTAGAAAGGTTAGCTACATCTCTTGAAGAAATACGTAACAAGATTAATTAAACTTTCTTTTTCTATACCACAGCTATTTTTCCATTACATTGAGTAATCTAATCACGTAGAAAATGATAGTAATAATATTATAATAAAAACCAATTGGCCTACCGATTTATTATATTCTTTTTGTCTAACTTAGTCATAGATTTTGTACGTAGCATTGATATAAAATACATATACATAATTATATTTTCATTCGTATGTACATAGTGCTTTTTATATAAATATCATATGCCTATCCTTATAATGTCTATTTTTGTTCTGCTATATCTTTTTATGTCAAGAAAAAAAACCGGTTACGGCATCATTTTTTCTAGTTTTATCTCTTTCTAGTAAGTAAACTATATTTAAATACGCTTAACGGAGTGGTGGCGAAAAAAAATGATACGATATGATCAATTTTTTGAGGGGGGGGGGCGGGAGAATATTATTGCATGAGTGTTCTTTTCATAGAGTAAAAAAAACAGTAAAGTATTTTGCATCATAGTCATTGTTGTATTATTACGAAAAAGAAAGAAAGACAATCAATTCTGTAATATTTTATTCTAATGATAGAAGTAGGAAATAAAATCAGATGAGGTAAAATATTATAAAGTTATCGTCTTTAGTACAATAAATACGTATCAAGAACAACATAGAATTTTTCTATTCTATGAGTTATGGGGCTTAGTTAATTGAATGATGCAGACGATTGATATTAGAGTCGGGTGCTCGGGATGCGTTATTAATATTGAGAAGGTTACTATTAGCTACTGTTCTGAAGTATATTATGTTTAGGCATGATACTCTCTTTTATTCTTTAATTTAAGTTGACGGGGTGCAGGTCATAGTTATGCGATTTAGTCAGTTTCTTTTTTAGAATTGAGGTCTGCTCACGTCTGCATTTTAAATATGAATTACTATTTCATTGGAATAAAAAGATTATGGTCTTATAATACAACAGATTCCATAACATTTTTTCTTTTACGTAAAACAATAATAATACATAAACTTGCAAATAATTGATAGTTTATGTAAGAAGAGGTGTCAGGACAATATATGTACAATTATATATCAAATATACGCTCTCTATATATTTTTATTTGAGATGAACGTACTTCTTTATCCTTATACGACTGTAGTATCAAACAGTATATACATTTTATAAAGTACTATTTATAGTTTACTTTGGATTTTAAATACTGTAGAGAAGAAGAAGATAAAAGGAGTGTTGTTATACATAAACATGTTTATGTATTACTCAGCCCCATCGTTTTCGAAGCTTTCTCTTTTTACTACGTACAGTAATAATTAAATTGTCAATTGGTATAATAATATGGTGTAATTAAAAACATTATTATTTTTGTTTTATGTACGTATGAGCACTTTATCAAATTCTACAAAACATATAGTAAATCCAATATACTTTAATACCTAGCTCACTACAACTGTAAAGTATTAAAAACATCGCAATTATTACTAGGTGGCGGGAGGTTCGTCGCATTTTCCAACAATTAGAGTTTTATTTGAAAAGACAGAGCTGAGTGCATAACTTCAAGAAGTATATTCCAAATATTTATTAATAGGATGAAAAATGAGGGATTAGATGTTTTGAAAACTATTTTATTCCCAGGGTAAGCGTATGTTATTAATGCTACATTACTGTAAAGAGAAACAGACCTTATTTTGAGTTCCCTTCCTTCCCGTCTCCTCCTCCCCTTTTCCATGTTATCTCCTTCATGGTTATAGCAGTATAGTTGACTCGTAGAGTTATCCTTGAATTATATCGTCCGATTTCTCCTTAATGTTTTGTCGAATCTTCTTCTCTTTTTTACTTTCCTTATATAGAGAAAAGTAACCGATCAAAGTAGAGTTATGCAATTACCCCCCCTCCGGTCGTTTTTTTCAGCAATTATCGGCTGCAGAGTGAAAATTCCTACGTATCCTTAAAAGTGTATATAAAAGAACATATATATTCTTTCTTTTGCTCTCGCTTATTACCAACTGTCATTCAACAAGTTATTTATCAAGAATATCATCATGAAACTTTCTTCTGCTTTCTCGTTAATTATTGGATCATTCTTTATAGCCGTAAAGGCCCAAGATGATGGCATTTTTGGTGGTAAGTAATTTAGAAAAAAAAATATTCTTGTATATGTATTGTGCATTCTTTTTTTTTAAGAATACAACTGTTTCAATACCTAACACACAATATTAACAAATATAACTATAATTATACAACGAATTTGTTGGGTTTCTTTTGACAATACCTTTTTTTTTATGACAGATCTCAGTTTTACTACATATGTTGATGGTCCTTTTGATGGTGCTTCTATTGATGTTGGTGCCAATAAAAAGGTTCATAGAACATCCTATAATCTTTACTGCAATCAACGACCTAGAATTTCAGTTCATCCAAGCGCTACAGCGGCATGTCACGAGCTTGCAGCGTACGTTGCAAATGCGAAGGCTACCGGACAAACACTAAGTCGTCTTCTTCATGATGCTCTTAACCAACCATATGATAATGGGGAACCATGTGAAGTTATTGGCAAAAAAGCAACACTCAAAATCCATACTGGAGAACTCGATGGTATGAAGATTGATTATACTACACCAGAGAGTTTGATATTTGAATATTCTAATGGATGTGTTATGAAAAAGGTTGCAGAACACGCAAATCTAGGCCATCTGATTGTATTCGTTGATAATACTAGCATACCTATGCGTCCTCAATATCTATAGATAGACTTAAAACATTTTTCACATTTTATTAATGTTAGTTTGTGCTGTCGTAGTAGTATTAAAATACTACAAATCAATAATAAACTATTTTACATAGTTCTTTACGTTTGTTCTAATTGCTTTGTTATTACAGTATAAAAATGAAGAAAAAAAACTGTGGAAATGAGAAAATGTTCCAATTAACTCATATCCTTCAATAAAAAGAGCTAATTTTATTTCTCTCACCGCACGAGCAACCAATAGGTAGATAGAATAAAACAGGTAATAACAACTCAATGTAGAACACTCTTCTAAATTTACCGATTTCTGAACTAAATAGAGCGATACGTATTAATTGCGGTATATTTATAATTTTATGGAATAACTGTATCAATTTAATAATTGTATAAATTAAAATACAACCAATACACTTGAAAATGAAAATGGATTACATTTCAGTCTAAATAAAATGTCTAAATGTGCTCCACAAAACAAAATTATTTTGGTATGATTAACACTGACGCTGATAGTTATATATGGGATAATCAAAAAGTATTGTGAAATCCATCAATTCAGCAAACAATATATATCTAATCTTGTGTACCTACTACTACCATGCATGTTTTTACTTTTTTGATTCCGTTAATGAATGAACATGACAATAATATCCATTCTGTTTGACTGTTTGTATGCTATGTGCAGTCTACACTACCGCTTCATGTTTATTTTTTCGTTATACGTACACCAAAAAATAATAATAATCTTTTAGTTGAAATAAATTACAATTACGACATAGTATTCCAAATTCCTAAATTTTCTAACGATTAATAATATGCGTAAACACGAATTTTATTTTGTGATTTAAGTGCATTCCATTACCCATCCGCGTACAAGAAATAAACTTTCAAAGATATGATGATATAAGCAATTACTATCTGCTGTATTTGGTTGTATTATAATGACTATATATTTAATATTTCTTTGATGCATGAAACAACGTATTGTGATACAAGTCCCCTTTATCTAAAAAATGTTTAGTATTTATTCATCAAAGGAGTGGACCTAGCATTGTTATCTAATTAACAGGAGTAGCTGTTTTCATCATATTTATCGCATTTGAATAGACTTGAAACTGGTCGAAAAAAAGGATTTCCCTCTATTATTATTTCAAAGGAGGTCGTGTGTATGTATTTTTTTTACTAATACAGAAACGCTAGCCACACTCCCTCCCCCAAGGAGACATAACGGTAAGTTTAAACTTTTTTTTTTAATTTTTTTCCACAACTTTTCGATTGCATCGAACAGCATGACCGCTTAGTATAGGAAGCAATGTCATGAAATTATAAAAACAAAAGATTGATCTCACCGATTTATTATAACCTTTTTGTTTAAGCATAGATTATGATGTTTTGGTGGTATTAATATTTAAAGTGTACGTATTTAATTGTGCTTTTTATTTTATCAATATACAGTACTTTCATAACTCGATTTTTTGGTAAGAAATTGAAGAAGTCCGCCAATCAACGGGCTCAAAAGCTTCAAAAAATTACCAAAAATGGAAGGTAACGACGAAGGAATACTGAAGTCGAGTTATAAATACTGGGGATTTAGCTGGTACAAGGCCAAGTTTCGCATTTCTATAAACGGGGAAAAAATTGACTGCCGTTTATTCAAAAGTTAAACATTTAAAAAATGTATAGTGGTATGTCCGATAATTGAATACTAACAATTGTGTTCGATCGGTCAGTTTGTGCGGAACCAAAAAAGTAAAGAAGTTGGTAGAAAGAAAGAGAGAGCTCGAGAATATATATGAATAAAAACGATGGTGGTTTCCTGGCTACCAGGAATTCCGTTATATATATATATATATATATACGTCGAAATATTAGAGGTTAACTAATGTATATCTAATACAGAAGAGCCCCGTTAATTTCATATACTTCATTCCTGGCTATTTTGTGAAATTAACGGTGGAATGAAATTATCGAGGCACCATGTTGGAAGCAAATACGGGTAAAAAGTTTGACAGAAAAAATTAATAATAAATAAAGCAATATATATATAAGTGGCCGTGTAATATGGTTCATATTATATAGCAAGAGTAATCACTAAAGAAAAAGTATGTGAGGATCATAAATACAATCAATGTTGGTACTGAAGTAGAGCTATCATAGTCCCTTTGGTTCTCAACTAGATTCGGACAGTTGCTGTCTTTGAAACAAGCTACTTTGTGTAGCTTCTTTATCGCAGAAAACTAATAAGAGCCTTTCTCAAGTCATGTGTTGGAAGATCGCTTAATTTCAAGCCTTCAAAATCATTGTGAAAGTGAAAATAAAGGGGATGTGAAAGTTGATACTATGTTTTGCAACTATTCCTGGCAAAAACCAGTAAATTAACGGGGGTTGAAATTAAACATGGATGAAATTAACGGGGCTTCTCTGTACGTATCAATGATTAATATTTTTCTACATACAACATCTATCCTAATAATGCTATATAAGGTCATGTGCTCAACTATGATATCGTCTATCCTTAATGTTTCGCATATAAGCAAGTCGATCACCAACCTCATTCTTGAATACATCGCCGTAATAGCCTTGCACCATTACAGAAGAGTACTAGTGAAGATGACTTATTCAAGTTATCAGTGTTGAGATGTACTATATCTTACATCGGCTTGTAGAGCATCATGCAGCCAACCCTGTTGTTCATGGTGTTCTAGTATATAGTATACAACTAGATATTTAAACTTTTAACGGATCCAAAAAAATAAATACGTAATAATAATAAAAAAAACTTGAGCTGAATAGGTTGTACGTGTTCAATATACAAAATTGCTTTGGTTCGGCCAAAGGTTTATGTTATGACCAAAAAAAACATGTTTTTCTTTTGGTTACTGAAAAAGAGACGCAAGGATCTACTTGGTAGTAATGCTTTTGTTATACGTACTGGTGATAAAACTTACATATTAGAAAAGTTGCCATTTTGCATTTCTTTTTCTTGGGGAAGAAAAAAAAAAAAAAAAAAAATTTAAATTTCATTGGTATCACAAAATTCTGTGTCACTGAAAAGTGAATACTGTTTTTTTTTTTTTGGTTGCCATGGAAACACATTTATTTTACTTTTAGACTGTCATTATATTTATTACTTAGTAGTAGTAGTGGTAGTTACGCGGCAATTGATAATTTATAATAAGCTTCTATAGGTATTAAGTTTACGCCACGAAAAGGTTCATGTGACAAAAAAAAACAATAGCATCATTTATTCACTTACTCTCTCATCACCTACTTACACAAATACCAAAAATAAAACTAAAAGTAACCATGGGTCCCAAAATAATTAAATAAGGTAAATGCTTAGTTTTAATTCTCTTTTACGTACCTTTCTCTTTCTCTTTCTCTAGTATTCTTTTTTTTTTTTTTTTTATCTTTATCATTAATATAATCATGGAAACACTTGCAAAATATCAAGGATCAACCACTTTAAACACTAATAATAATAATAATAATAATAAAAGTAAAATTGAAAATACTCCTCAAGAAATTCTTTATTCGATATTAGGTTGGGTTACAGGTATTGATATTGAGAATATCAGTAAGGTAAAAAAAAAAAAAAAAAAAAAAAAAAAAAAAAAAAAACTGAACCCTATTAGCAAAACACACACTCAGCCCGCTTTAACCCTGATTTTCCTGTTCCCTGGTAAATGCATACTTTACATTTACACTTAAAAATAAATAAATATGTACAATGAATTTTTTTTTTTTAGTGTAGTCGAACTTTACAACCGATCATTCAAGATGAATATTTATGGAGTGTCATGATGAAAACTCGATTTCCAAGACTTTATAAAGATACTATATTAGAAATAAAGGATAAAGATAATAAAAATTTTCAAGAAAAGTCTATTTCTTGGCGTAAAATTTATATGTCAAAAGGTACAAAACGCTCCGCAGTTGTGCTGCTCGTTCTGGGGGGGGGGGAAAGGAAGAATCGTTAAAACAAACATGAATGCTAAATATTTATTTAGATGATAATCAATTATCTGCAGGTCATGGTATGTTTATTGTTCATAATAAATTACCTTTTTGGGAAATTGTTTCTACAAATCAAAGTATTTATGGTGCAATAGCAGAATTACATACTGTTTGTTGGCTTGATGTAAGTAACAATACTATTTAAATAGAAATGTCAATTCTTTTTCTTCTTTTTCTTTATTGTTTTTAAAGAGGAATGAATGGGTTCAACAATAATAAATTATTTTCAATTAAAAAAAAAAAAAAAGGTGCGTGGAGTAATAGAAGGTGTTCTACAAGGAAGATATCGAATTCAATGGAGAATGAGATTATCATCTTCAGCAAGAGACAATGGACCATTATTCTTTAAAGCTTTTATCATTCCAGTAAGTTCCTCCTTTTTTCTCTTCTTATTATAATAAAATAAACAATGGAAATAATTACTTAGTGTCAATTGTTTATATATATATAATAGAGAAATAAATCATTATTATCATTACCTGCGATTGAACGAAACGAACAAGAATTATTTTCAAAAGACAATTCTGTTGAGTTATTGTCATACACTATTACTTCATGGAATTTTTATTACCGAAAAGATGTGGTAGATGATAGATGGATTATATTAACAATACCGGGTGAAATAGAAATTAAGGATGCATTTTCAGATATACTTGTTACTTATGAAGGTCACTCAAAACATTGGAAAACAGGGATTGTAAGTGTTTTAATTTATTATTGGGGAGGGGGTTTACTGACAACACTATTCAAAGAATCCAAAGAAAAGAAAGGAAGCAGGTATATTAACATGATGAGTGGATTACTATAAATAGGAATTGGACTGGGTTAGGCTTCAGCCTTCAAGTGAAGTATCAGGTGGAGGATTATTAGTTAAGGATGATGACCTTGGTGTGGATTCAACATCTTCATCACATGAAGAAGAAACTGTTCATGATAATAATGATATGTATGGTGATTCGTCGTGGTCTAGTGATGAAGATAGGATGGAGATATAACTTATTTGTAGATAGATTTGATTTTAAAAACATATACATAACTTTACATATATTATATTTTATACTTGACCCTTATTTCTCTTATTGACCATGTATATGTAACCTACTTTAATCTTTTCCACTTGTATAACTTCTTGTTACGTATTGTTGTCACACTACGATATTATTGTCAATACGTACATATATATAAATATATATATATATATATATTTATTGGCTGACAGCATTATTAAATATTACACAATTCATAATAGGAATTTATCGATGGAGATGATTCACTAGTGATTAAATTCAATATATTCGATTTAATACATACATTGTATCGTGATTAATATTTTACTTGTATTTTCTATTAATAACACAGTAATTATAATCATTTTCACCACGAACCAACCACAACCAAGACAACAACGAACAATAATCCATTTTTCCTTTCTCATTGATAGCTGTTGCTACTACTACCGCAACATATAGATGAATTTATTCTATAAATAAAATATATATTATTAAGGCGAAAAACAAAAAAAAAAAAAAAAAAAAAAAAAAGGAGTATGTATAATCAATTAAGCATTTATTCATTTGTTTGTCACGTGTTTTTTCCTTATTGTTACATTAAAAGAAGGCGGAAACCACCCATTTTTGTGCCCGAGTTTAATAATTTATTTTAGGTTGTTACGCTTGGCGTTTTTTTTTTCTTTCTCTTTCTTTATCCCTCTTTTTTATATAAATAATTAAGAAAGGCCCATATTCTTACATATTATACAAATAAATGAATAACAGACAATCAATAACATCATGTGGTTGTAGTATTGAAAGACTACTTCGACAAGAAGAATCTTATATTTTCATTACAGGTGCTCAAAAACAATCGGATACACCTGCTGGTAAAACTTATATTGCATATAGTATTCGTATTAGTGTAAGTATATGGACTAACTTTTTAATTACCAAAAAAGACAATGTGGATTTGTATTATTAAAAATGTTTAATGTAGTTGGATGACGATAAAAATAAAAATGAAACAAAAAAAAAATAATAATAATAATAATGATAATAATGGGAAACATTATTTTATAGGATACGGAAACAAAACGACGTTATAGTGAATTTGAATCTTTACGACGAGCATTAAGTCGACTTCATCCAACACTTATTGTTCCACCTATTCCTGAAAAACATTCATTAGGTAAAAGAAAATAAAATAAAATAAAAAACGCATTGCTATATAGACAAGTAAAATATATGTTTTATCCAATTATATATCTTTAATATCTTATTATATATTAGTCGATTATGCAGCTTTACAAACAAGAGTAAAAGATGATCTTCCTATGATCGAGAAAAGAAAACGAATGTTACAAACATTTTTAAATCGAGTAGCGAGTCATCCAGAATTAGGTCGAGACCATGTTTTTCATCGATTCTTAGAAAGTGGTGTTGCTTGGGTAATTTTTTTTATATATATCTAAATTATGTGAACGATCATAATGAACCCAGACACTAATCCAAAAAAAAAAAAAAATTATTATTATTATTATTAAAAAAAGTCTGATGTATTACATTCTCCACCATTATCACAACTTCCAAAAAATCCATTACAAATGGTAGTGAGTAAAGAAGCCAATGTTCAAGCACATAAATATAATATGGTTCTTTCAAGTAATTTGATCCCTATACCATCCGCTACTTATGTTCTTAAAAGTCCTGATCCTCGTTTTGAAGAATCAGAAAAGTTTACGTTTCGTATTGCTAATTATATGAGTAATAATTTGGATAAAAGTCAACGAAAAGTAATTCGTCGTCTTGGAGGTAAACTTTTTTTTCATATTTGGGAAGGGGAGGAGCGGGGAAATTTATAATAATAATAATAATTGGATAACTAAAAATATTTGATGGAATTTATTAGAATTAGCAAATGATTATGCTGAATTAGGTGCTGTTTATAATGGGTTTAGTTTAAATGAATCAGGTTCTGTTGCCAATGCTATTGAAAAAATTGGTCAAGCTGTTGATGCTTCTTATACTGAATCTGCACAAATGGTAAACGAAAAAAAAAGAAAGAGATATATAAATTTATATATGTTAAAGAGTTTTACTTATTTAATTCTTATTCTAGGTGACATCATTAGAAGGTGAATTTGCTGAACCTATTCAAGAACATTCTCAATTTGCTCATATTGTAAAACAAGTTTTACGTTTTCGTCATCTAAAACATGCACAAATGGAAATGATTGAAAGTTCATTGGAAAATAAAAAAGAAACATTGGAAAGTTTACAACGAATGGAAGGAGAAGCGAGACGATTAGAAGAAGCCATTAGTCGAGAACGAACGATTGGAAGGAATGCTGTAGATATTGATGAATTAAATAATAATAGAAATAATCATGATGGTCTTGAAGATATGAATGATCCAAATGAAATCATCAATGATGAACGACAACAACAAGAAGAAGAAAATGGATATCATCATTCTTATGGAAATAATCAGAATGGAATAGTATCACCTACAACAACACTTCATTCGAATATGGATGCATCTTATCCACCAAAAAGATCTTCTAAAGCATGGGCTAGTCCAGTAAAAATGATTAATGCAATGGGTCATTCATTACAAAATATTATTGATGTAGATCCAGAAGCAACTCGAAGAAATCAAATTGGAAAAACAAAAGATGCTATGGATGTGGTAAAGTTGTACAAGATATATATATATATATATATAAAAGATGTATTATTTTTAATCATTTAATTATTATTATTATTATTACTATTATTATTTAGTTACAAGAAGCATTGGAAATTACTCGTAAAGATTTATCTGGTTCATCCACTGAATTACAAAAAGAATTGGATAGATTTCAAAAAGAAAAAATTAAAGATCTTCGTGATATGTTAATTGCTTATGCAAAAATTCATATTCGATATTGTCAAAAAAATTTAGAATCTTGGCAAGAAGCGCGTGCTGAAGTGGATAAAATTGCTATTTAACTCTTTTTTATTCCCTCCCTTCCCCCCCCCCACTCTCACTTCATTTTCATTTGAACCACCTTTTTTTTTTTTTCGTATATCAATTATTCCTATTATTGTTCATGAAACCCCCCCCCCCTCAATCGTATACCAAAAAACAGTAGTATTAGTATTAGTATCATATACAAGTCCAAACATTAACAATATATATTATTATTCTTTGCATTCTTTTTTTTATATAAATATAAAGCATTCAATTTATTTTATCTTGCAAAAAAAATGAAATAAATGGGGGGAAGGGAAAAGTGAATTGGGCAATATTATTTCCAAAACTTTTGAAATTCTTTTTCTTGTTTAAATTGTTTATTTACATAATCTACCACATCTAATAATAAAAAAAAAGATGATGGATGATTAATTATATTATATTATATAGAATATATATGTCAATAGAAATAAAAATTACCCTCTCCATAATGTTTTCTAAGATCTGTTTTAGAATCTAAAGCATCATGAGCTCTAGCTTCATCACGACTCATACATACAGCATTTAATACTGTCATGGGTTTCGTTTTATCCCATCTTGCTAATGTTAATCTATCTTGAGGTCCTGTTAATATACTTTTACCATACCATAGTTCTTCATATATATAAATAATATCATGAATATCAAAGGGTGGTTTACTATTTTTTAAAAAATAAATATATATATTTTTTTTTCAGTCATTTTTTTTTTATAAATTTTTGATTCTATTTTTTTTTTTTAAAAAAAAAAAACGCACTTACAAGTTTTTATATATCTTTCGTTCACGATCAGATACATCATAGAGAATACGACCAAATAAATTATCTTTTAATCTTGAAGGTGGAGGTGGTAATGTAGTAAATTTAGCCAATTGTAAAATAATAAATGTAGCAATCGTCATACCAAACATACTTGGAATAGGTCCAAGAATAGGTAAATTTCGTGAACGAAAATCAGGAATAGGAGATGATAATAATGAATCTTTATCTTTATATATATATATATATATAGAATGGAATAGTTTAGATATATATTTATAACTATATATTTTTTTTTTACATATCAGAGAAAGATTTTTTTTTTATTTACCTTTAGGTAATGGTTTTTCAATACTTAATGCAACAGGAATACCACGATCAATTTTAAGCATTTTTAATCTTCTACGATAAACACGAGCCAATGGATCCTCTAATAAATGCGGGAGGGGGGGGGACCAGTGAGTAAAAAAAAAAATGATACACTTTCAATAAATATAATTATTATTTACCAAATGTATCACTAATATCTGATATTTGTATCCGAGTAGGATCCGCTTTTGCACCCGTACTCATGGATGAAATTAATTTAATATTATTTTTATGACAATATTCTGCTAATGCTAATTTTTCATCCAAATTATCCATTGTATCCACTACATAAGCTGGTTGACCTAAAATAAATAAATAAATAAATATTAGAATCGTATCTCTCTCTCTCTCTTTCTCTCTTTTAAACTATTTTTTATTTTTCTTTACCTCCAAGTAAAGTATCCATATTAGAAGGAATCAATCTTTCTGTACAACATTCCACTTTAGAAAAAGGTGCAATATCACGAAAATGATTTCTTAATACTTGTACTTTAGCTAATCCAATATCATCCAAATTGGCTACTGCATGATAAGCCATATTTTTTCTATTTAATCGTTTAGGATCCACAAGTCGTAAATGTTGAACACCAGAACGAAGTAACATGAGAGCTACCCATGACCCAACACTTCCTGTACCCACAATAATAACAAAGGATTCACGAATAAGATCAACACCTTCTTCACCTAAAAATGCAATATTACGTGCTAATTGTTCATCAATAAGTGCTTCATCATAAGAAAATGAACAAGAAGAAGAAGAAGAATGAAGTGTATCCAAAGAAGCATGTAGGTCAATGGTAGGTGAAATAGATTCTTGCAAGTCTATTTGACGTTTTAAAATTTTAGAATTATATCGACGTTGAGAAGCTTGATAACTTAAAAGTGCAGAAGCTGTTATGACTGAAGCAGCAATAGCTGTGGCACTTAATTGAATCGTTTTTTCATGACCATAAAAAAATTGACTCGCTGAATGAGTCCATTGTTCGACTTGAGTTTTTAGAGTCATTGAACGTGTTTCGTGTTGTTGTTGTTATATCTATATACACATGGAACCTTACACCCCCATTTTTATAGGGTGCCATAAAAAAAAATCTGCGATTAAAAAAATTGAATAGTGATTTTCGCGTTGAAGTCAGTCAGGCAATATTACACCCAAAAAAAAAAAAACTGAATTTATTTGCCAAAATCTATTAAATTCTTGTCTTACAACTTCCTTTTTTTTTTTTTTTTGAAAGTTCATCTCGGGTTCCTGACAACATTACAATAAAAACAACCTAGAAAAAAAAAAAAAAAAAAAGAAGAAGAACGTTTTTTTTTTGTTCCTTTTTTTTTATAAACGACCATCGTATTATCTCTATTCATTCTTTCTTTCTCTTTTAAAAAAAAAACGACTCATCTTTTTTTTTTTTCTTTTCATCATCCATTTCGTGTTACCTTTTGTTTCCCCCCTCTCTCTCTCTCCTTTTTTTTTTCTTCACAATAATACATTATGAGTTACGTTAAACGAGACGAAGACGCTGGTAAGAATAAAATGGAAAGAAAATATGAAAGAAAATACATATACTTTTATTCATTTTCTTTGTCATGATGTCGCGTGTTTCATATTAAAACATGGGCATTGGATGACAAAAAGAAAAATATATAACTAAAATGTTGATTTATTTACCCTTTTACCACTTTTATACATTTTGAATAGTTGCAAGTGAAATTGGACTCTTTTATCATTTGGATAAAACGACTGTTTTACAAGAAGCGCGTGTATTTAATGATTCACCTGTGAATATTAGAAAATGTCGAGTATTATTAACTAAGTTGGTTTATCTTTTATATCTTGGTGAACCTTTTACAACAAAAGAAGCAACTGATTTATTTTTTAATGTTATTAAATTATTTCAATCTAAAGATGTAAGTTTTTTTTAAAAAAAAGAGAGAAAAGAAGGATGATTTGATTTGATTTTTTAATTTCCCCCCCACCACCACCACCACCACCTTTTTTTTTTTTTTCATATGATAGACATCTTTACGTCAAATGATGTATTTGGTTATTAAAGAACTTTCAAATGTTGCTGAAGATGTTATTATGGTGACTCAATCTTTAATTAAAGATATTCAATCAAAACAAGAAACTGTTTATCGTGCGAATGCTATTCGTACCTTATGTTTAATTACGGATGTAAAGGAATTTATATATAATTTTGTTTCAATTTTTTTTTTTTTTGGGAAATAACTACAAAATAGATCAACTCACAAAAAAAGAGGTACATTTAAATTTATATATATATATATATATATATATATATAGCATTCTATGATTCAAGGGATTGAACGTATTCTCAAAGCATCTATTGTTGATAAAGTACCTTCTGTATCCTCGGCTGCCCTTGTTTCATCTTATCATTTATATGATATAGCCAAAGATATTGTACGTCGATGGTCCAATGAAGTTCAAGAAGCTGTGAATACAAAATCATCTTCCAATGGTTTTGCATCGAGTTATATTTCAAGTTTTGGTGGTAACACGAATCATTCCAATCCATCTCAAGTCGTCATGTCAACAAGTAATATTTGTCAATATCATGCATTGGGTCTTTTATATTTAATTCGTCAACAAGATCGTATGGCTGTTGCAAAATTAGTTCAAAATTTTTCGGGTCAATCTTCTCGTAGTGGTGGTTTCTTAAGTGGTGGATCCAATAATAATAATACTTTAAAAAATCCAGCCGCTGTTTGTTTATTAATCCGTTATGCATGTAAAGTAATGGAAGAAGATCCAAGGTAAGGAAATGGTGGGGGGGGGAATTAGGAATCAATTAAAAAAAAAAAAGAGAGAGAACTTTTTTTTAAATTGATTGTGATTATATATAGTACTACACGTCGTATGTATGAAATTTTAGAAGGATTTTTAAAACATAAAAGTGAAATGGTGAATCTTGAAGCTGCACGTGCTATTTGTGAAATGCCTGATATGTCTTCTAAAGAATTATATCCTGCTATTACTGGTAAAGTATATATAATAATTGAAAAAGAAAAAAAAAAAAAGTAATATTAATGGATCATTCTTTTTTATTATTATTGTTTAGTATTGCAACTCTTTTTATCATCCCCCAAACCTACTTTAAGATTTGCTGCTATTCGTGTTTTAAACAAACTTTCTATTTCTAATCCTGCTGCTGTTGCACCTTGTAATTTGGATATGGAAAATTTAATTACGGATCGTAATCGCAGTATTGCTACTTTTGCTATTACTACCTTACTCAAAACGGGTAATGAAGCCTCTGTAGATCGTTTAATGAAACAAATTTCTGGTTTCATGAATGATATTTCTGATGAATTTAAAGTCATTATTGTGGATGCCATTCGTTCTTTATGTTTAAAATTCCCTGCCAAACAATCGATCATGTTGAACTTTTTAAGCAGCGTATTAAGAGATGAAGGAGGTTATGATTTTAAAAAAGCTGTTGTGGAAGCTATTTTTGATATGGTTAAATTTATTACAGATAGTAAAGATACAGGTTCGTTCTTTGTTTGTTTGATTGATTATTGTGATGATGGATGATATGTGAATGATTTAGAATGAAAGAAAATTAATGAAATATAATTTTATAGCTCTTTCACACTTGTGTGAATTTATTGAAGATTGTGAATTCGCTAAACTTTCCGTTCGTATTTTACATCTTTTGGGTGTGGAAGGACCCAAGACTTCAACTCCTACTAAATATATCCGTTATATTTATAATCGTGTTATTTTGGAAAATTCAGTTGTTCGTGCTGCTGCTGTTAGTGCATTAGCTAAATTTGGTGTGGGTGTGGAAGAAGAAGGTGTCCAAAAAAGTATTCGTGTTCTTTTGACCAGGTAAATTTAAAAAAGATAAATGATGAGTGTCTATATCCCCCCCCCCAAAAAAAAAAGTGTGTATGTTATTTTTTTTAATTTAATATATATATATGTATTATAGATGTCTTGATGATGTAGATGATGAAGTTCGTGATCGTGCTGCCTTTTATCTTACATTAATGGATAATAGTCCTATTGCAAAGAATTATATTCAAGATGGTAAAAAAAAAGTACAATTTCATGAGAATTTATATATATATATTTTACTGAGAAAAAAACAACAACCCAATTCTATTTGAATCTCTAGATGCCACTTTTGCATTACCTACTTTGGAACGTCAACTGGTAGAATATGTAAATGCTCCTTTAGCCAATGATCAAGAATTTGATTTATCTTCTGTTCCTGTAATAAGTAAAATCGAAGAAGAGGACGATCGACGACGTCTTCGAACGCAAGATATTTTACCTATTGCTTCAATGGGTACAAAAGGTGCTCATTCACCCGCCGCTCCTGCTACACCTACACCTGGTATGAATGGTATAACGACATCCTCACCTGCTAATGCTAGTCATTTAGATCAACAAGCTGTTTATGCAGAAGAATTAGCTTCTATTCCTGCCTTTTCAACATTTGGTTCTTTATTCAAAAGTTCTTCTAAACCTATTGAACTTACTGAAAGTGAAACTGAATATGTGGTTCATTGTGTTAAACATACCTTTGCTCAACATATTGTCTTTCAATTCAATTGTACAAATACTTTGAATGATCAATTATTGGAAAATGTTCAAATGATTATGCAACCTGAAATGGATGATATGGGATTGACTCAAATAGCGGAGATTCCTGCTGATAAATTGGAATATAATGTACCAAGTGCTATTTATGTTGCATTTGAACAAGAAGAATGTGCTATTGGATCATTTACATGTACTCTCAAGTTTGATGTGAAAGATTGTGATCCTACCACAGGTGAACCTGATCCTGAAGGTTATGATGATGAATATCAAGTAGAAGATGCTGAAGTTTTAATGGGTGATTATATTCGTCCTACTTATATATCCAATTTTTCAGAAGAATGGGATCAAGTTGTAACAAGTGAAGCAATAGAAACATTTGCATTAGATATGGATAAAGCACCTAATCTTAAAGGTAAAGAAATAATCTTTATTTTTTGATCATTTAAAAGTTTAACTTTTTATTTTATTTTATTTTTATTTTTAGCTGCTTGTACATCAATTCGTCAATTACTTTCTATGCAAGCACTTGAAGATACTGCAGTACCTAAAAGTAATACAGTTCATACATTACTTTTAGCAGGTACATTTTTGGGAGGAGTTAAAATTTTAGCACGATGTAGGATGACATTTGATACTACTTCTGGTGTAGCATTTGAATTAGCTGTTCGAAATCAACAAAATGATGATCAAATTTCTCAAATTGTACTCTCTGCTATTGCTTAAAGAAAATTAGACATTTTTTTATATATATATATATTGCTTTTCTTTTCTTTAGAATACATGGTTTTTTTTTTGGACTTTCTCTCTCTGTCATCAACATGTCCATTCCCCCCACCCACCCTCACCTTCTTCTATCCTTTATTATACACACACACACACACACACACACACAAGAAGACCCTATTATATAACAACAACACTTCACCTTTTCTTACAAAACAAAAAAAAAACAAAAAAATATTGATTAATCATTTACCATTATTTATTTTTATTATTACAATATTATTGTTTTTTTTTATTCATTATTCTAAACCATATTATTATTTATTATTTGTGATAAATAAGAAGAAGGGATGTATGTATGTTTGACTTTATGATTTTCGAGATAGTAGATGGACACAATCCAAGTCATGAACTGGGTTTTAGGATATATAAGCAGAAAATTGTTATATTTTAATAAGGTTACGTTATCAAAACATCTATCCCCCTCCCCCTGCCCTTTTTTTTCCATCCATATTAAAAAATGGGATTGCTTATAAAGTACTATCACAATTTTCCTGGAATTTTAAAAAAAAAAATTATCCTAGGCATATTATGGATATAAATCACAAAAAAATGACAAGTAATTATTATATTCTATAGCATCATTTCTCTGTGCGTGTATGTGTGGGGGGGGGGAGTATTAAACATTTTTGTATTTAAAAAAGGGCTTTGATACGTAATGTGATAGCCCAACTTTTTTAAAACGGAGAAAAAAAAAAGAGTTTTGCATGACAAAAGAAAAAAAGAGAAAAAAAAAACGCCCTTTGGATTGTTTTCTTTTGTAAGTTATCTCATTGCAACCTTACATTGAAAAAACTAGTATATAAAGGAAGCATCCACCTCCGATGATTATCAATTAATAAAATCTATAGATGGATTGGCAAAAAAAAAAAAAATTGTTTGGTGGATTAGACTAAAACCATCTAAAAGATAAAGCCATTTGAAAATCACAGCGGATTTTTTTTTTTTTATACATGGAGTTGAACATATATTATTACCCCCCCTTACCCCCGCATTTGTGTACAAAATGGTTGTTGAACTTGTCCGTGTGACACTATGTAACCAAAAAATCATTAACATGTGAAAAATAAAAAAAAACATAGACTCCGAGTGTATGAAAAATAAATGGTAAAAAAAAAAAAAAAGGGGAAGGGAATAAGGTTGAATTAGCAAAGGGCTTTTTTTTTTTTCTTTCTTTTTTTATTCTCTCAAACTTTTTTTTTAATTTTTTTTCAAAGAATAAGAAAATGTTGGATCATTTAGTTGGAAAACCTTCTGCTAACTGGAAAAGAACTCAAGTTATATTAACACTTCTTTTTGGGTACGTATTATTCTTTATGCCATTTGAATTGTCGTCATAATAAAATAATTCTTCTTTTCAAATAATAATAATAATAATAATAATAATACTAGAATATGGGCATTATTAAAAGGCAAAACGAAACATTTACCACGTACTTTACAAAAATGGAATCGTTTAACAGGTACACATTTATCATTTTAAATCATTCATGATTTTAATATCAACTACGTAAATAATATTATATGAAATGGAAAATATAAATATCTATATATTAGTGGGTAGTTCTCCATGGAAAATAGCATTAGGTTCAGGGATAACCTATTATTTACTTCAAAATTTATTTTTATTGATTGGTTTAAATGGTAAAATATATATTTTTTTAAAAAAAACATGAGGGTATCCAAAGGGAAAAAAAAAAAACAATAACTCATCTTCCTTTAAAATATATATAATCAGCTCCGGAACCATTGACACGTCTGGTAAAAAAAAAAAATATATTTTATTTGTATACGTACGTCATTTTATTTTATTTTTACTCACGGGATTTATATATATATGTGTTGTAGTACAAACGTAGTTTCTATCGTGCCACATGGATCTTGACAGCATTAGATGCTGGATTTTTTACGGCTATGCCCATACGTCCTGTATGGCTTCGTCATTTTTGTTCTGTATTATTTTCATTTTATTATTTAATATTTGCTGATGCAGCAGAAGAACGTGTACGTCGTGTCAGAGCTACTATTTCAATTGATCATATGCGCATATCTTGGGAAAAAGGAGCTACCAATCCTATTTTAAATTTCTTTTCAAGAATTCAACGTCCCAAGTTAACGATTCGTAAAACCATGTGGATGGAACGATCGAGAAGATCAAGTAAAAATAAATTACCTCCTACTGAATTTTTATTCATGTATGCCGGTCCTCCGGATACATTAAAAGATCAAACCACTGTCTTTTTACAATTTCCTGGAGGTGGATTTGTTTCTATGCCACCTTCGTGTCATGAAGATGCTTTATCCGCTTGGGCCCATCAAACCCAATTACCTATTGTTAGTGTCAATTATAAAAAAGCACCTGAATATACTTATCCTTGGCCTGTAGATGAATGTTTTGATTTTTATACAAAATTGGTTCAAACGCGAGGTCGTATTATTGGTCTTTCGGGTAAACAAGATATTAAAGTCATTGTACTTGGTGATTCAGCGTAAGGTTTTTTTTTTTTACAAACGGAAAACAAAACAACGATTTTTTAATTGTAAAAAATTATCATTTTTTTTTTTTTAGTGGTGGAAATTTAACAGCTGCTGTAACACTCAAGATTTTATCTCATAATCAAGAAATTAAAACACGTTCATCTCTTAAAGTAGATGAAGTACCATTATCTACTATTCAAGTACCTGATGGTTTAATATTAATTTATCCTGCTTTGGATTTTGAAATGACATGTTGGATGACACCTACTCAACTTTCAGTTCTTCGTTCAGAATCAACAAATCAAATGATTCGATCAAAATCATTACAAAGTTTATTGGATACTAAAGATCATTTAAGTCATTCAAGTCCATTAAGTATGGTACCTGATGTAGAAAAGGCTAGTTTATGGAGACGTGCACTTGGTATGACATCTACTACTACTACTACAAATACAACAAAGACGAATAAAAATACACTTCATGTTCCTGAAATCAAAACAGATTCTTCAATTCAAAAACAATCTATTGTTGATCATATGCAAGATATGTCTCAAGTTCAAGATGCATGGGGATCAGCACGTACTGCTATGACAAGTCGTATGTGTTATTTTAATGATCGCATCATTACTGCTGATATGGTAAGAATAAAATGGAGTTATTTCCTCTCCCCCCCTCCCTCCCTTTCATCGTTCTATTATTTACTTTTATTGACACATCCATCATTTTACTTTTTTTTTTAGATGCGTGCCATGGCTATTTGTAAGTACATGACATTCAAAAATGATGAAAAAAAAAAAAAACGTATCCTCAAATCCTCTAATTTTTTTTTCTACTTTTGTATAGTATATCTGGGTCCTCATGCTACACCTGATTTTGAATCTGATTATTTATTATCTCCTGTTGTTGCACCTATGGAACTTCTTGCCCAATTCCCAAAAACATATATGATTTGTGGTGAAAAAGATCCTTTTGTGGATGATACTGTTATTTTTGGTGGACGTATTCGTAAAGCCAAACATCAAGAACGACGTAAAAGAGAAGAAAATGATGAATTACCTTTGGATCCATTATTAGACGATAGTACCATTCAAGTTCAATTTTTAGAAGGTATGAGTCATGCATTTTTACAAATGATGACATTTTTACCTGAAGCACATCAAGCTGTAAAAACCATTGGGGATTGGGTACTTGATATGGCTGCTGCTTCTTCTTCTTCTTCTTCGAATAGTGATTTATCATCTACATCCGATGAATCAAGTGTTTCCGATCCGATGAATACTTGTTTCAATGGAAATCATCCATTGGTTGTGGATCGAAATATACTTTCTTCTTCTTCTTCTTCTCCTCCTCCTTTCGCTTCTACTATTGGAGAACGTATGGGTGCTCATTTAGCAGAAATTGTTACTTCTGAAAAAGATATGATGAGTCGACGTAAATCAGATTTAGTGAGTGGATTATTTACACAAAAGGTTCAATCATAAATCTCTTCAACCTATATTATTTAGATTATAACAAATTTATATATAATTGTCTCTGTGTGTGTATATATAATGACTATTTCACCTTTCTTCCCTCCCCCCCCCCTACACACACACCCTTTTCCTAGTGTTTATATTCTTTCACATACCAATCATTTATTTTAAACTATTTGTCACCTATATATATATAATCATTTTTTTTTTTTTTTACTTTATAATCAATACGTATCTATCTTCTGCTTAAGATATATTATTTCTTTAAAGATAGAAATAGTTTTAAAGTTAATAACTTGTCATTGCTTTTAACAACTCAGAAAAAAAAAACCAGTTGGATTTTTTCATTTTCCGTAAACTTTATTTTTATTTTTTGTACTACTTTATATCCAGAAACCAGAACTTATTTTCATTTACTGTCTCTTCATAAAGTAAGCATTGATAGGTTCATTTTTTTTTTAAAGAATGATATTATAATAAACTTGAATGAAAAACCCTTTCTCCCCCCCCCACCTCTCATACACTTTTTTGGGTTATAAATAATGTAGGTCACGAGAAATTCGGATTATGTTTTTTTTTTCGGCCGTTTCCCACTATTGAACTTTACTAAAAAGGTCAATTACATCATGCAATTGGTAATCAATTTTTTAATTGTAAAAACATATAAATATAAATATAAATATTTCAATTAGTATATATAATTGAATATATATGTATGGACACTATTTTTATTACAGATAAAATAATATGTTCATGTGAACAACTACGTAAAAATAAAACAATCAAATTGTTCATCAGGTTATTTCTAAAATAAGTTGTACTAGTTTAAAAGAAAAAAAAATGGGTTGCCATTTTTATTATAGGGAGTGTACTAGAGAGTATATTAAAGTGAAGGCCGTGCGGAAAAAAAAATTGATGGTATAATATGTTTATAAATATATATAAAGAAAGGAGAAAGGGGGAGAGTTGCTATGGTAATTTGAAAAAAAAAAAGTGTTGTATATATTTTTACTCAACAAAAAAAGCAATCCCTATTTTAGAGAGAATTCAGCCGCTTTTTTTTTTTTTTTTCGTATCCCACTCACCCATTTTTTTTTAAGCTTTTTTTTTTTAGTATTAAATAATCTCTCTCTTTTTTTCCCCCCTCTCTCTACTCCTTCCCTTCCTCCTCCCCGCCCCCCACCCCTTTTATACACACATATATATATATATATAATACTTTAGACTTTTATTTATTTTATTTTACAACTACAAAAACCTCTATATATATATATATATATATAACACATTTTATAATATCGTAATGGCTTCTTTTGCATCCGTTAATCACCCTCCTTTTGCATATGACCCGAGTAGTCAACCAACAAAAAGCATTTTAAAACAAAAATCTCGATTAACTCGTTCTTCTTCATCATGGTTATCTAATATTAACTCTAAATTTTCTTCTGCTTCCATGAATTTTACAACAACAACAACTGAATCGAATATACCATCCCTTGTTACCAATACGACGAATTCACAACAAGTACAAGCACAGGAACCTATTCCTGCACGATCCATAGGATTACTTAATTTTAAAAAATTCATTAATAATAATAATAATAATAATACAAGTGATACAAGTAGTATTATTTCTAATAATTCTTCATTAGTACAAGAGAATAACAACTTGAATAATAATAATAATAATAATAATAATAATAATAATAATAATAATGAAGGAGGAGGACAAGAGAGTGATGAACTTGCAGCGGACGAGTTAAAAAGAGTACGATTTTCAGTTAAAAAATTAACTACCGAATATTATCCTTATCGTAATACAACACAACAACAACAAGAAGAAGAAAAAGAAACACATGATAATATAGAAGAAGAAGAAGAAGAAGAACAATCCAGTCCTTCAAGTTTAATTGATGCTCCTGAACTTCCTGAAAATGCTACAGCACTCTTATTGTCCGACACTACCGAACTACAAGAACAAATAAAAGAAGAAGAGGATGCCAAACTTGAAAAGACCGCCTTGTGTGACGAAGATGAATTTAAAAAAAAGACACCGCTCGAATTATATGAAATAGCATGTAGAAATAAAGAAGAATTACCTTTTCCTGGTTTTGTTACAAATTTAAGTCAGGTAAGAAACGATTAAAAAAACAGAAAGATATAAAAAATGAATTTTTAACTAAAATAATATTTTTATTTAGTGTGCTTTACTTACAAAAATTGATCTTTCAAATCAATCCTTAATTCGTCGTATTGTGGAACCTATTGCTGATGTTTTAAACCTTGGATTTAATTTACAAGAACTTATTTTAAATAATTGTAGTTTAGAGGATGATGTGAGTAAAAATAATATTATTTTTATATAAGGTGAAGGGAGGGGTGGGGTTAGTTGTTGTAAGATGGGATAATAACAAAAAGGTTCATTGTTTTATTTATAATTTTTATTTAGGCACTTAAAATATTACTTCATACATTATTATTGAATGATACATTAAAACATCTTAGTTTAACAGATAATAAGAAACTTAAAACAACTGGTTTCAAATATATTGCAATTTATGTTAAAGGTGTATGTATTTATATCTAATTTGACTATTAAAAAAAAAACAAAGAATAAACTAATGAAAAAGCAAACTTTTTTTTTTTTTAGTCAACACAACTTGAACGTCTTGATTTATCCATGACGAATCCAGATAAAAAAGCAATTCAATATTTAGCACAAGCAATAACATCAACAAATAACAACAATACATCATCTCCTTCATTAAAACAACTTTTATTGGATGGATGTTTATTAAAACCACCTTCTCTTGAAATTCTTGCATCGGGTGTTCGTAAATCATCTCATTTACGTTATTTATCATTACAAAGAAATAAAATTACACATCAAGGTGCTGTTTCTTTAGGTGTTATGTTACGTGATTATGATCAAGAACATAAAAAAGGATTGGAATATTTAAATCTAAATCATAATGATATTCGTCAAGGCGTTCAATATATTGCACAAGCATTACGTAGAAATAGAAGTTTGGAAGAACTTTATATGCATGATTGTAAATTAGATTCAAAAGGATGTGCCTTTATTGGTGAAGCATTGGTAAATTTTTTTATTTTTTTTTTGATAACTATTTTTTTTTTAACTTGGTGAGATAGAGAAATGACTTGACTTTTTTTTTAATACTTTTAAAATAGAAATATAATCAAGCATTATTAAAATTAGATATTAGTGGAAACACTTTAGTTCATCCTACAGCAGAAGGAGTAAGTAATAAATAATAATAATAATAATAATAATAATTCATTATCTAAACAAAATAATGTTCATTAGATTCTTTCTATTAAACAAGCATTATATGTAAATTGGAGATTGACTGAATTAAATATGTCTGAAACCGGTTTAGGACCAGAAGGTAAAAAAAAAATTAATTATATATAAGAGCGAGAGAAACTAAAATTGAGTTCTTTTTTTTTTTTTTAGCTGCTGTTTATCTTGCTGAATGTTTACCAGAAAATCGAGCATTGCGTCGTTTAGATCTCACAAAGAATATGAATATTGATCTTGCTGGTTTGATGGCTTTATCAGCATCTGTCAGAGTGAATGATTCATTAACTTATGTAGATATTAATATTCCAGTAAGTAATATAAGACAGGGAAAAAGAAAGGGAGAGAGAGAGAGAGAAAGAAACTTAATAATCACACATTTTTATTTTAATAGCCAAATGATCGAGAAATGGCTAAAATTCAAGGTGATATTGTAGCTAGATGTACTAAGAATGCACAAAATCCACAACCTACTCCAGCTGAAAAACAAAAACAAGAAGAACAACAAGAAAGACAAAGAATTCGACGTATGGGATCACGTAATTCATTAGATCCAAATGCTATGGCAACTACAGCTCAAGCTACAGCAAGATTATCATTACAAGAACGTTTAGCAGCTGTTACACGTGGAAAAGTATTATCTTCTTCATCATTAACAACAGGTTCGACTTTAATGAAATCACAACCTATAGAAAATGTAAAAACAAATACACCACCACCATCATCACCATCACCATCACCACCACAGAAACCATTACGTCAACAACAACAATCATCAACTAAAAAACAAATAATTGTTGATGCAGAAATGATTGTTACTACTACGAGTCAAATTGGTTTATTTGAAGATTTGCTTAATACAGAAACAAGTCAACGAGATGATGTCATAGATACTGTACAATCACCAGGAGATGTTATTTTAGTAAGTCATGACTTTTATATACTGGATTGATAGTTAAAAAAAGAAATAAATTTACTAACAAAAAAGAAATGTCTTATTCTTTTCCAAACACCCCCTTTATTTTTTTTAGCAAGTATATAGACAATGTAAAAAAGCACAGACTGAAATTAGTGGATATATTCCTAAAGTAACAGATGATGATGAATTAGGTAAACCATCCCCATCTTTTTTTTTTTTTTTTTTTACACTTTTATAAAACACTGAAATGAATGAATTTTTTTTTTTGACTCTATTCTTATAGCCCAACTTTTGGTATTAAATGATCGATTGACAACAGCCATGACTCAATATCAACAACTTTTTTCATCGGAAGCAGACATCACAAAGAATCAACAAAAATCAACATCCGTGAATGAAAACCAAGAAAAGGATCAACAACAAAAAACAAAAGTAGAAGAATCAACAACGATAGAAAAAAAGAATGATTCACAATTAGATGAATTGAATACAATGACACCTTCATCATCTAGTTTTCTTTTAGAAGGCACTGAGCCACCTTTATCCACTTCTTTTGAAATTGGTGATGTAGATGATGAAGATGATGATTTAATTCCAGTTCGACATCCATCACCAGGAATTGAAAATCAATAAAAATGAATATAATTCTTTTAATTAAACAATGGATCGACCAATGCATATCTATTTATTTATTTTTTCATGCAAACTTAAATTTATACAAACAACCAAATAGAGGTTGTATAGTTACCTATATTATATGTTTAACATATGAATATACTTGTCTTTTTAATGGAAGCGCTTGAGAGTTTTGAGTCTTCTATCTTTGTAGTTTTGTAAAGTATTGTAATGAACATTGCTTCTTTGATTTATTTTTTGAACCCATAATCTACGTACTGTATATACACAAAGTATTCTCAAAGTTACATAAGACACTTACTACTACTCCCGTTTTTTTTTTTTTTTTACCAAAAGAATTTAATAAAGTTAATATAAAGTAAAAATCAATTTTTAATTATAGGGAAAAGATACATAGAAAATAAGAGTGAGTGAATTACGTAAAATACAGATAACTGGAATTTTATTCAAGCAAGAAAGATGTTTTATACTATTTTCTACGTATCGAATCTAATAAAATTGTGTGCAATCAACGTGTTTTAGTAACTTGTATTTGTAATTATAATTGTACGTGTACTCCATGTTCAAGTGGTGTGCACATGTAGGTAACAAGTACGTATTCTATTTAATAGCTAATTTTGTTGACTCGATTGGAACACGATAAGTGTGATAAAGAGTCGTTAGCCTTTAATGATTATAACACAAAAATATTACTGATAATGATACTTGATAAAATGGATAATTATATAATAAATAAAATATTATTTGAGTTGATCTAAAATGTGTATGTTGGGATTACATTTTTTTTTCATGTGACAACAAAAAATTTATGCAGATTTGTTTTATTTGGATTCCGTGCCTATTGTTTTAATAAATTAACACGCGGTAAAAGTATCTATCCCCCCCTCCCCCTTTTTTTTTTCAGATTTATAAAGGGTCTCGATTCGTTTTTTTTTTCTTTTCTTTTCTTCCGTTTTCTTTTTTGTTTTTTCTTTACAGTCAAGCTTCATTTTTTATATACCTTTTGAAAAAAAAAACATCCCATTTTTGTTTTTTACTATGTTTTTGAGCCCACTTTTTTTTTTTTTTGGACAACCCAGATTTCTGTAACTCCATTCAAGCCAAATCCTCACCTGTGCAAAAAGAGAAAGGTCTTAACTTAATTTTTCTCATGGAAGAAACATCAATATGCTTAAAAGTACAGTTTACTACTCCAGCAGCAGCTTCAATCAGTTTGATTTTGGGCTACGTACCATCCGAAAATCCACCAATGACTAATTTCAGCAAGAGTAATGGGTGATATGTGTGTCACACATCAAATACGTACTATCAGAACTTTTTTTTTGACATATGCAGCTTCAACAACTCAAAACATGATATGGGTACGTAGTCACTCAAAGCAGTAAAGCGTATCTGCACCAAGCGGACGAGCTACATTTTATCTCGCGATAAACAATGACAACTTCTTACATAAGCATGTCCACTAAGCCGAGGGGGAAAATGTTTCTAAAAGACTTGTTCTTGATGCACACTCCTTTAACGCACTTGTAACACATCTACCATGTGTATTGTTTATTGTATATGTAGGTGATCGATACTCAAACTACAAAAGGTTTCTGGAATCTTAAAAAAAAGTGGCAGGCGACCCAACTTTCGAAAATCTTTTATAATTATGGATTTATGGATCACATTTTGATAGTTTTGTCCTAAAACATAGTAATTGGGTTCGAGCCAGGAATTAAAATGGCCGCATCATAGGGAGGGGGGGTGTAAACACTATTCCTGCCTAAAGTATACTTTTTGTTTTGTTTTTTGTTTGTTGATAAATCGATTTTTTTTTTTTTTGGCTTTCCAAAAATAATTAACTTTCTTTTATGATTGTAGGTAGTTGTATTTACAGTTCTCTTTTATGGAAGGAAGTACAAGCTCTTGTAAGTACGTAGTCAAAATAAAAACCTCTGAAATGAGTGGAATATATAAAAGCTTACTATTTACATGTATTTAGAAAACTGCGTATGCAGCCCATAGAATTGAAGGTTTAGAAACGGCCGCTGCCATTGCAACGAGTGTCAACCAGTCACTTTGGTCAATGGGCGGAAGTAGCAGCAGCAATTTTCAAAATAAGGAGATGGATATTATCAGCAGTCAAGATACTGATGATACCACTAGCAGTGTTAGTTCAAGGTAAATATATAATGTACATCAGCCATTATGTTCATGGACTAGGAGAACAGTTTTAACTCGTAGATCAATATAACATTAAAAAAATAGGTGTCTTGATCTACACGATCGGTCATTTGAAAGTGTAGAAGAATTTAAACATCCGTGTATAAATAAGATACAACTGCCAACCTTTATGATCGAAGAAGATGTCAGAAAGGAAGCAGTAAGTGTAATTGTTATCATATGAAATGACAGGATTTCATAGTAATAAATTATAACGTAGCAATCATACGTATAAATGATACTTTTAATAAAAACAGTGATAGACTGACAGTAATACGTATAAATTTAATAAAACAAATAGGGTTCTACACGGATCGGATCGACCGGATATAAAGATCATTCACATCCATATCTACAAGTCCAGACCGGATATGGATGGGGATGATGCGAATGCAGATCGGATGAGCGGATGTCGGATGAGATGAAAACACTGCTTCAGTAGTTGCAGATAGTTGAACAACAACCATTGAGCAAGTAATAACGTCGTTAATTATTATTATATTATATTGTTACGTACGGAACTATCAAGCTAACATTTATACATTTATACAGCTTTTACAGAAAGAAGAAATTGATCAGTGGGCAATTGAAAAATGAATCAATGAGTTCGAAGCTGAAGCTATTTTGAAGCAAGACGAATTTCTTTTTGCGTATTGCAAGGTTTTACGTGGCGCGCCTCATTTGTCCCGAAGGCAAACGAAAAAACAATTTCTGAAGACACCCTGGTGCACAGCTACTTGCACACACCACTACAATATTTTTTTGTTGAAAGTACAGGGCTCGGGCACAAATGGTACGTAACTTATATAATCTTCTATCATGATTGTCATCGATGAGTATCATTATTGACAACTTTTATAGGGCTAATTCTTCGCTAGAGTCGACGAAAACAACAAAAAATTTACTACAACCCGATTTTACCTCGTACACAACTGTATATGGTCACAAATTTGATTTATTTGTTGTAGAAGTTAAGAAGCCCTCGTCGGCAGTATCAGATTTGTATAAGATTAGTGTCATGACAAAGCAAATGCTCAATCAGCTAATTAAACTCGGTGTTCCAAATCCACATGTTTGTGCCCTCGTTGTAAAAGGTAAGTTGATATATTATCATTATTATTATTATTTTGTGGCATGCTTTTATTTATTATTATCCTCTTTATTCATTGTACGTATCGATTCGTTGACTTCTATTTTGTTATCAGGTTATGAATGTACTTCATACCGAACGGACATAAAAGCTAAATATGTATACACGTTGATTGAATTAAATAACTTCCGGCTGCCAAATGACCATTCAGAGATTAAATGTCTCCCCTTCCTTATGCAAAATTTACAGCAAGTAAAGAATGGTGCACTCTATACGCATAGTTTGCTAATGAACGAGTGTTCTTTGTAGGATATTGTGGTTGACATGGTGAAGCAAGTTAAAACATGTGCTGAACTTTGTAAGAAAAAAAAAAGGAATCGAAAGACGGATGGATAATCGATTTTGAAACGGTAGTTACGAAATCAAAAAAAAAAAAAAAATTCTCATACAGAATACGAGGTCGAAAGATGGTTCTCTCCAGGATAACAAGATCAATAACATCTAATATGCCTTTAAATAAAAGAGGAGCAAATTCAATGACAAGGGCTTAATCTCAGAGAATCGTAACAGGAAAAAAAAAAGAGATAGTAATTCATACGTAACAAACACACAAAAAAAATCTTACCATGTCCCTGTGTCAACAAATTCTTTCCCCTTCTATATGCTTTTTGTAATATGCCTCGAACAAATATGTCAGATCTGACGTTGTGTTTAACAGGAGACAATAAATAAAACAAAAATAGAGAGATACTAAATCATAGGTTTTTTTTAGTGTATGTAACACACACTATGTACCAAAGTTCAATTCACACCATTTGAGGGTTAGGACATATGATAATAATAATCTACTTTAAAGAAATACGTATCCTTCTCTCTTTCACACACAACTATATTACTTTTATAAAACAATAATAATGCTGTCTGATTTTTTTTTTTTTTGTTTATAATAAGTACCATCATAAATTTAAAATGTCACAAATAGTTTCATGTTGTACATATTTAAGAAACATATGCTTAACAATAATTTTCATGGTCGTATGTTTATTTCTTTCATAAATTTTTATAGAACATAGTAAAAATTTACTAATTACCATTATCATCCATCGTTATTATTATTATGCAAGAAAAAAAAAAAACTGCGAAGCCTGAGTTTATAAAAATGATTTTTTTTTAGAACATGGTCCAGCATTAACCTGAAAGAATATCTACAGTTATAGCAATAACTGCGTCATAGGTTTAATAATGTAATTTTTTTTTTTTTGGGCGGTAATAAATTATTATACAGATGCATATAAACTAATTGAGTCCAGCCTTTTTATGGTGATGATGACGCCATTATATAAGCATCCATTTTTTAATTGATATGATGGATATAAAAGAATATGAATATAGAAGCTTCTTTATATATGTGTGTGTGTGTCCGCAGTTACATGTTAATCAAAGTATTTCAAGAAAAAAAATCATACATTTTTCTATTTATTAATATAAATAATAACAATAAAACAAATGATTAAAGAAAGACACATGGATCTAGATTACACAAACATATTTTTAGTGTGGGTTTCTTTGAAAAAAAAAGGGGGGAGGGGACTATCGCCCACTTGCCAAAATAATATTTCATGTGCATATGAACCCCACTTTAATTTTTTTTGGCCACAAAAAAAAAAAAGCCTTCTTCTTCTATCTCTTATATATAAAACACTCATAGTCTTTTTTTTTAAAGAAAAAAAAATATATGTATATATATATCTCCTTTCCTTAAATGTCGACTGCCAATGTACTTGAACCTGCAACATTAAATAAACTTAATCCAAGTCCAGATATGGTCTTTGTTGCATCTGTCACTGTAGGTGAATCACGATCTTATTATTTTCGTCAGAATTTAAATACGGCTCCATCTTCTTCTCCAAAATATAACCCACCTAAACAAATTATACCATCTATACCTCGTCAACGAATGTAAATATTTATTTTTGTTTTTTTTTTTTATATAAAGAAAGGTGGGAGTTGAAAGAACTAAAAACTACTACTATTTTTGTTTTTGATATTACAGAAAAGCACCTACCAATTCATTTCTATCACCCATACGATCAGAAAAAGCACCTCCTCGACGAAGTAGTGCTAGTAGTGCAGTCACATCTAAATCACCACCTCCATTATTAATGTCATCACCATTATCAACACAACAATTAATAAGGAAACAACCTAGTCTTATGATACCTTCTCAACCAGAGCCATCACAAGTACAAAAACCAAAACGACCTTACCCATTAATCCATGCAATTTCATCACCAGCATCTATTTTTCCTTTAAAAATGAATCGTCGAAGAAGAAAAGTTAGTTTTAGTGAACATGTAGTAGTAGTTAGAACCATTATTCATACAGATGAAGATGATATTGAGGAAGAAAAAGAAAATGATGAAGAAGATGATGAATCATTATGTATATATGATGTTTTTCGAAGGCATTCGACTGGTTCGGCGCCAACTACATCATCAGATGATATTGAAAATAATGAAGTTGCTAAGCAACAGATTTTGGGTGTATCTAAATCATTACAACGGTTTGTGTTTTGATAACAACAACAACGACAACTACAATATATATATTTGGTATGCATTCTTCTATCAACAATAGTAATAATAAAATATCATCATTATAAATTTTTGTTTATTCCGTTGGCTTGGATTTATAAATTGTTTGTTGATGGATGACGAAATAACTTACTTTTATTAATATATCACAGAAATTGGGGCGCATTATTTAGTAAGAATAAGTCATATGCGTGAGCAAACAAATGTCCATGTTCAAAAATGACTATAATATGCGAGTATGATAATTTTTTTTCGTCGTCTCATGATTCATTTTTTCTAAAGTTATTGAAAATGATCAATCAGGAAGATTTTATTATAATCATTAGATAATACCAAGAATACTTTTTTTTTTCTATTTACACATAATATTATTCAATTTTCTTATAAAGAACACCTTTTTATCCACTATCATCATTTATTTTCTTTTTTTTTTTTTTCATTTGTACCGCAAGGACGCGACCATATGCTCAAAGGTGTCGGTCAACTCAGTCTTTCACTTCAATAAACAAAAAAAGTTTAAACGAAGTACATAGTACATAAGGATGAGAAGCTTAAAAGAGAAAAAAAGAATTAAACAGGTATTCTCCATATAACTTCTTATAATAATTTTTTTTTTTTTTTGGGACATTACTTTTTCTGGTTTAAAATATTTAAATGTCTGTCATATCCAAATATAAAAGAAAAATGAGCACAGCTAAAATGAATGAATGAGACAGTGAAAAATAATAAAAAAAAATAGCCACAATATTATTAAAACATATACGTACGTAAATCAAGGTAGTTTCGTAAAGTGTTGATCTTTTCACTCATATAGCTTAAAAAAAGTGGCAAGTTGTAGTAAGGAAAGTAATAAAAAAGCACGTATTAATGAAGAAGAACAAAGAGATCGATGTATTAATAATGATATTCGTGGAGTGGTCAATATACGCAGCACTCTTTTTTTTTCTCGTATGTAGCTCTAATATGATATTGTTTTATTTATCAGGATAGCAGCAGTGATGATGAATTTCCTATCCATCGATCAAGGGAAACCGGCGAGAAAATATAAATGAAACTGAAGAGGAGATGGTGGATTTGTGGTTAGTCTTTAAACGTTTGGTTTTTATATTGTCATGGTTTTTATTACATTTTTATTGACAAATACGTGTATTAGTGTGGCTCCAAAACGTGAGATATCTTTAATATTGACAGTGGCTACTCTACAGCAGCTCGATGTCACCGAGCACAGCGTTATTATCATCAACATCAATGACAAGATCATTGCTCTTTTAATAGGTATCATACGTACCTTGGTAAGTTTTTAATTTTAATTTCTCTCTATTATTCACTTTTCAACTTTTGCTATATGCGACTGAACTAAAATTATTTTACCTTGGTGAATTTTGCGCCCATGATTTTACCGTTCCTGTTTTTTTTTTTTTTTTTTTTGTATCAAAATAGTTTACTTTCTTGGTGTTTATTTTTATTGATTTTTTTTTTTTTTGAAAATGGATTTATATGAAATTCATTGACGAGCATTGTTGATGAAATATTGGATTTAATGGCTTTCATACTGAGCCAGTATAAAATATAAAGTGGGACGTAAAGGTGCAAAATCGTTGGCGCAAAATATTAATTTAGTTCAACACAAATGATTTCGTGTCACACCAAGTTGAAAAGCAAGGTGAGTGAAAATCCTGTAGTATCCTATTTATAAATTTGGAATTCATAGAATAAGACCCTTGATTATAAATTGATTGAAAAAAATCCATATTTACAAAGAGTAGTAATCATACAAGTTTCTATTCACAAAAAGGGGAGGAGGAGGATATTTTAGAGATATTTTAGGATTTAACATGGGTCCATGTAGATATTATTGTGAGCTGTGGATAATAAAAGATTAGAATAATGATATATATATAAAAAGATGTTGTTTCAATTAATTAAAATACATCATTCAAACAGTAATTTTGTCTCTATGGTTCTACGTAGATCATAAAAATGAGAATAGTAGATTGATACATCCATCCTCTAAACGATCCGCTATACATTAAGGTCATGTCATTAGAGACAACGAATCCAAGACCTTCTATTGCCCTCAATAATATATATATATATATACAAAGAAATCATTATTTTAGCAAGAGGTAGAAGAAAGAATAAGATAGAGTAATAAAAAAAAAAGAAACAACAAGAGGGAGGGGGGTATAAAATGTATTATATACAAGTAATTATAGTAGTGTGTATATGTGTCTATACGTATTTATTGAGGTTGTGGAGTTGATCGTCCTCTTTGTCGTGGATCTCGACCTCTTCCTCTATATCCTCCTCGTGGTTGTTGTTGCTGATGTTGCTGTTGTCCAGGTCGTGATCGTGGATATGGCATACGTTGTTGATGTTGATGATGTTGTAATTGAGATTGTTGTTGTTGCTGTTGTTGATGATGTAAATTCTGCATATGATGTTGCATTGGATATGGAAGATGTTGTTGTTGTTGTTGTAAACCTTGTGACATAGGTGGACCTTGTAATACCTCATCTGAAAAATTAGGTTCTTCAATAAAAACAAGTGTATCTTGTCCCATTCGTTTTAATTTTGATGTACGTAATACTGAAAATTGCATTCTACCTTCACGAAGTTTACATTCCCTATTTTTTATATAAATACAATTCTATTAATAAAACGTATCCTTTTTTTAAAAAAAAAAAACTTTTCTACCGAAAACTTACCCATCTTGTATACGAAGAATATCTCCAATTCGTACATATTTTCCAAAAGCATGCCATATAATACATGACATACTACCTGTTTTATCTGCAACAATATATTTATGTATAACTTCACCTTCACGAGTCGTAATTGATTCTGGTTCTATCAAGAGTCAATATATGATGAAATAATGAAGAAGGAGGGGGAAAAATATATTAGATTAGATTAGATTAGATTCAAACATGGAAAAAAAAGACTCAAAAGTTATGGGAAACGCGTAAACTGTTAGTTTTACATTAAATAATGGATATTGAATTAAATGTACCTTTTTTGATTACTATGACATCAGAAGTAATTCCTCGTTGCCCAGGTTTCATATCTTTAAGTAATATTTGATTGATGGGAGGTGCTGGTCCGGCCATGATTTATTATTATTATTGGGAAAAAGGTGACAAGAACTATTATTTTTATTAAAAGGTGAAAAAAAAGACAGATCCATTTCACGAAAACGGAAATTGAAAATGAGATTTTTTTTAAAAAAGAAAAAGCAATGCAAACCCACACACACACACAATTTTTTTAAGTATCCAAAAAAAGTTAAAAGGTTATTTTAATTTTGACAACCTTCTTAAAAAGATGTTGTGTTCCTCCTCTTCAAGTATCTATGGATATAATGTGTTGTACCACTTGACCATATATACGGATCCATCATAGAAACTGACTGTTTTTTTTTAACCTTCCCCTACATCTATATAGAATAATACCGTTGTTTTCTCCAGTACGTATCATTTTCTGTTTTTTTTTATTCGTTTGTTCGTCATGTATGTATGATATTTTAGTTACTTGTACTTAGCAAACTAAACACACATAGAATTTACAATATACAAAAGCAAAAATCAAAGTAGTATGTAAACTAACAAATCAAAATGATTACGTATTATTTTATAACTCTGTTTTTTTTCTCCATATAAATTATAATTGTACACGTGCACCATAAAGTAATCAGGCCCCTTCCTCCGCTTACAAGTCCCAAGATAGCAGATTTGACGTTATTTTTGGGTGGAACACATCGAAA
>JAEPRB010000303.1:5362-42490 GCA_016758965.1 Circinella minor
ATGCCAGGGGGGGGGAATCTAATGGAACAAAAAGCATTATCTAATGGAGAGTTCATGATTGCATGTGTGGAGATGAAAATTTTATTGATGTTAGTGATTCCAAGAACATTGTCGACAAACCGAACCATTTAATAAGGAATCTACCATTAGTCACCAAGAACTCCTATTGATTCCAGCGCTATGGAATCGAGTTTATATGAAATGATAAGTACGTCTCCAAAGTGTTCATTGTAGTTGCAACATAATTTAATGTTAACAGATCCAAATTCTATTATAGCACTTCAAATATTTACAGATAGCAGCAACAGCAGCAATAATAATCTACTTAAAAGATATTAAGAACATGTGCCATATGGGACAGTAGTGAATGTAAAGGGAACAACAAAAGAAAACAAAGTGCGATAATGTCTGTGGCAAAATTGATTGTAGAGACAGCAAAATGCATCTCAAACATATCCAGTACGTGTGACAAATAGTTAGCTATTATCATTATTTTCTTCTAAATAGTTATAAGCTTTAATCCATATATAAAGTATAATTGTCATTTTTCAATAGAATAATCTCCCTTTCGTTTCACTACGTACTAGGGACATTTCCTAATTCGGAACAATTAATTCCATTTGCCTCATACATGGTATGCGAGCCGTTTTCTGTGATAAAGAAGTTATACAAAAGTTTATAAGACAGCAACTGTCTCAATCTATTTTGAAAATCAAGGGAGCTATGATAGCTCTACTTCAGTACTAACATTAATATATCTATGCTACTGACATACTTCTTCTTTAGTCATTACTCTTATCACAAAAAGTGTCAAAGAAATTATATTAACTATATAATATGACGCATATTACATAGTCACTAATAAGTTCATTGATCAAAAGCAGTAATGATAGTGTATATAAGTGTACATGGATTTATTGGTTATGATGTCTGTTAAATTTTTAACCGGGGTTTTCCTCCGACATGGTGCCCCTATAATTTCATTCCACCGTTAATTTCACAAAATAGCCAGGAATGAAGTCTATGAAATTAACGGGGTTCCTCTGTACGTATCAAAAAAGGAGATTACTACAAGGCAATTGGTTTATGCTTTGTAACATGGACCAATTAATTTTTCTATAGTATCCTCACTGAAAGAACAAACGTTTGAAATTTTTTAAGTTGTTGTCTTATTCTTATAATTTCAAATAGACTACACCCTTTTCTTTAAAAAAAAAAGAAGCTTATTTTGTAATATTACTACATACAAAAGCTTCAAATATCCCTCTAAACTTTATATTATTATGTTACAACACTTTTTATCCCCGTACAAAGAAAACATCAACTAAAGTTTAATCTATTATATATAAAATATAAATGACTTTTTCATATGTGTATGAAGTTTTCTATACCATATAAATTGTAATTCTATTTTAAATAGTAAAAAGAAAAAGGTATTATTGAATATAAGGTGGATGAAATGATGTGAAATACTGTATTACCTTATATGTACAAATCTTTTTACTTGTAAAGTATTTATCCATAGAACCATTTGAACCTTTTTACTTTATTTGATTTCTTGGATGATAATTTTTTTGTTCTTTTCTTTGAAGACCCCCCCTCTTTTTCATTTTCATATAAATCCATGTATATTTGTATAAAGTCATTTTACTTGAATAATATGTAAAATGTGACGAAAATAATAGTTTCTTGTAGAAAATACCAATGATAGCTTCCTTTTTTTTTTATATAAATTATGTGTGCGTATAGGTTGTTTTGAATGAGAAAGTTTAATAAGAGTGGGGTTCGTATGTAAAAACAGCGCCAGCTCAATTTTTCGTGATTTTCATTCCTATTGTTATAATTTAGCATGAAACACCCTAAAATTTTATTTTTTGTTCCCGCTTTCTTCTTTCACTTTTTTTTTTTTTTTAATCGTACAACCACAAAAAAAAAAAAAAAGCTAAACCTTTACGAACGATCATTAAAATACAACGGATAGAAAATAAAAACCCATGAATAAATCAATAGCAACAACAAATGACAATACTGCAACACGCTTCTTTATTAATCTTCAACTTTTAGGCTTCGTACCTGAAAAATTCACCCATACGGGAGTTTTTAGTAAGATCGTCTTTGATGAACACATGTTTTCTCATGCGAATAATAATAAAGCCTTTGAAGCAACAAGTCATTTTCTATTTCATAAACTCGATTCACAACGTACACTATTAGACTTTGCTAAATGTTGGCCATTAACAGAAACAGCTGATTATCGTCGACAATCGCGTGAATATCGTTCTATTGCTTATCGTTGGCTTGATGAATTACGTATTCAACAATGTCTTCCTGGACGCATCACTTTACGTAAAAGTTATTTTGAAGATTGTCGTGGTGAAAAAATGAATACAATTATGTTTGCTTTTTCAACCTTTGTTTTACAAAAAGTAGTTGATCAACAACGACGACGCCATGGAATGATAAAAGGAAAACACAACTATGATGGTAAAAAATAATCTTATCAACTTTTTATTATTATTATTATTATGTATAAAATAGTGTATAAGTTTAAATAATTGAGGGAATTATTCGCTTTTTTTTTTTTAGATAATGAATATCCAGTTTTACGTATTTTGGGTACTTCATCAGTTAATATGTTATCTAAAGAAAAACTTATTGAAAAATTGGAGGTAAATATTAAAAAGAGAAATCTAGTAAATGAAAAATTACTTTTTTTTTTTGCTCTGACTCAATGTTATGTTATATATATATAGAATGAGATCAGTCGCATGTCATCATCTATAACTGAAGATGAACATACTCTACGTACTAGCAAGGAACATTGGGCAAAAATGGCAAGAAAAATTGTATCTATTAATAATAATAATGGTTTTTGTAAGTAAATTCTAAAGATGAAAAAAAAAAAAATTAAATGCAGGAAGATTAATTTTTTTTTTTTAAAAATAAATAAATTAAAATAGCAACGATTCATTCACCTATTAAAGAACCAAGACATAAACCTAATACTCATCAATGGAATGGAATGCACTCTATATTAAAAACATTAACAAACCGTTTGGATAAATTAAATCAAGAAAATAAGAAATTACGTCAAGTAGCAACAAAAAAAGAAGAACAATTACGACAGTAAGTTTTTTTTTTTCTATATATAAACAACCTTTTTATTTATCTCTTTGGATTTATTTTTTTAATTGAAAAAAATGTTTATTTTTTGTTTTCTGATAAAGGATGAATCGATCGACAGATTCAATTGAAAATGTTTTTAATCCTTTAAAAACTCCATTTCCTATTGAAAAGGATCCAATAATCAATGATTTACCTCCTCTAGTATTACGTAAAGTAGACGTTTTTTTTTTATTATTGCAAGTGGACACAAGTTATGAAAATTATTTCTAACGTTACATGTTTCAAAATTAATTTATGAATTAGCTATTCAATCGATCAATGAACGTAAAAAACGTATTCAAGATTATGTTGATAAATTAGTTATTGAATTACGTAATAATAGCAAGAAACGTCAATATGAACCAGAAGTAACCAATGATAATCAACAACAAAACAACGACACTACTTCAAAAAGACAAAAAATAGTATCATCATCACCATCCCTACCATCTTCACCATGGTTACTAAAAGTAGAACATGAGCAACATCAAATATCTACTATGCCTATTAAATCAGTAGCGCCAGAAACTGGAGGAATGATAACTACATTAGCATCATCATCAGCGTCAAGGATACCTAGACCTAGTCGATATTCTATTACTAGTACAGATGTTAATTCACCTGTTAGACAGGATCGAACTTCTCCAGTAGTGAATCGACAACGACGATCCGCTACACCACATAATCATACGATTGGTTCACCATTTTCTTATATTTCAGAAAAAGTTTCACCTTTATCAACTACTTATCCTGATTATTGTGAGAATATAGTAAATCAAATGGTAGTTGATTTTCATGCACAACAAACACCAGAGAGATCAAAAATATTATCACCTATTGATAACAATAATCATACTGAAAGATTATCCATTTCCTCTCCATGTAAGTGACAATCCTCATACATACATATATATACACACACAGAGAGAGAAAGAAAATTATATTATACCGTATGATTTCATATTGTTTTGTTATCATTATTATATAATTTACTTAAATTCATTATCTATAAATAGTGAAAAACTGGCCTACGCCTACTATGACTACTCCAACAAAATCTCTTGCAAAAAGATTATCTACCTTTTCCCGTGATGAAAATAGTAAATTATCAAGTCCTCAAAACCAGAAATTAATTGCTATGAAAGGACGTAAAACATCAATCGTAGTGGGAGAAGAAGAAGAAGAAGAAGAAGAAACAACGGTACCAAGTTATTATGAAGAAGATCAATTGGATTATGTCTATCAACATAGTCCAAGTCGACGTTCTCCTCCTCTTTCACGTCGTCCTTCACGATCTTCTATGGGTTTAGAAAATAGATCAAGTGGTTTTATGAATTCAACCTTTGCAAGTCCAGCAGCAAGTTCACTTGATGCTTATCGAACAGCTATGGATGAACAAGATAAAAATGGAACATTAGGATTACTTGGTATTGTATACGCATTTTCGTTTAGTATAAGTTATATCTTAAATAACAATAGACTCATTCATAGAATTGTTTCTTTATATAGATGAAACGGAACCTGATATGTTTTATACAAGTGATTTTACACTTCAAACATAAAAAGAAAATCATCTATTATTTCAGTGTATATATGTAATAAATGGGACTCTTCTTTATATTTTATATCATATACCCCCCCCGCCACGCTCGACATTCATTTTTTAAACAGCTTTTATAATTGTTTCTATTCTTCTGTGTAATAAAATTAAATTGAATGAACCATGAATTTGAGCCAATAACATCACTGATCCCCTTTGCAAATATTGAACTATTACCCTCTCCGTGCTGTTAATGATCATTATACGTACACAAAAAAAAATGTTACCTTACCTGTAAATATTACTGTTCGTCAACTTGTGGTCTGAAATAATGCCATCCCTTTTTTAAAAGCGGTACGATGTAGTATGATAGTGCTCTTGAAATCGACTTTTTTTTCGATAATGTGTACTTTTATATCGGTGAATTGGAATTCAATAGAAACATACACGAATCTTACGTATGGTTTGGTCTGATATTAGAAAACCATCCAAAGTCATTGTAGAAACAAAGGGATCAAACCTTAAATATACCCTAAAGTATTACCTACCAAAAATAAAAAACATCTGCTCGTATACGTATTGATTGAATCACATATTGTTGAATACAACATCAATTCAGGTAAATCATAGTTACTGTAGTTTAGTTACTCATACGTACGTACATGACTCTAGTGGAAAAATCCAATTGTTCAATATGGATTGTCCACATTTAAATTTATGGCACTCATATCAGAAAAAACACTACTACAACTGATTATCTTGTTTGAATTCCATTATTATCACGTTTATCTGTTCATTGTAAAAGTATCATTAAAGATTTTCAAGAAAAAACTGATAGTTTCTGGAACATACGTATATTGTTCAAAATCATTGCTCGTTCCCCCCCCCCATAACCAAATATAATACGTAGGGTAACAATGAACATCATTTTTTTTTTCTTCTTTTGATATATATATATTCTATATAATTATTTTTTAAAAAAAAGAAAAAAAAAAAAAAAAAAAGACTTTGTCGTAAAAAAAAATTAATGAAAGAAGGAATAATGACAAATGTGGGAAATGTATATAACAAAAAGCATGAATGTATTTGTGTATGGGAAAGAAAGAGAGAGAAAGAAGAATGATTTTTGAATGTGTAAATTATTTTATGATTTATCTACCAAGTTCCAACTGTTAAGCCATTTACGTCCTTTATAATTTGAAATAGGACCTGACATACCATACGCGACCGGCGCAAAATAGATAAATACAAGGGTCACCATTCCATAAGCAATACCAAAAATAATCCATTTTGTACGATTAGACATATTTGTTGTCAAATGATCCAATAAAAAGGGTACCATCAGAATACTAAAGTAAAGAGCTGGGAAATAATGATGCAAATAGGTGACACGACCCATAATATAAAATGGAATATAATGAAGGAACCATCCTAAAAATAAAGTTTTACCAACATAAAAGAAATGATCCCATTGTGCTAACATACAAAAAAAAATATGATTAAAAAAAATTCTATAGCTCAAAATCTTTTTGAAATTCTTTTTTTTTTATGTATATTTACCATTGGAAAGATCATGAATTTTACGTTGCATACGAGCGAGATAATATCCGGCAGTTCCTAAAAATACCAAAAGTGAAGCAAAAGCAGGCCACCAAACGGCAGGATTTCCAAGTAAATAATATTTAATAATATCGTCACTCCATCCACACATACGTAATCCAACAGATGCAAGAGGCCATTCAGAAGGTGTTGATGAAAGAATATCTTCTTTATCTGGATCAGGAACCAAAGCATTATTAGAAGTCCACATGGCAACATTTAAATGCCAAAAATCATGTAAAAAC
This sequence comes from Circinella minor, assembly GCA_016758965.1. NCBI lineage: Eukaryota > Fungi > Mucoromycota > Mucoromycetes > Mucorales > Lichtheimiaceae > Circinella > Circinella minor. Next base: position 11,912 of record JAEPRB010000303.1, read on the forward strand.
TTGGATTTATATGCATTTTTTGGAGCAGCAGGCACTATTAAAAAAATATTCATATTTAAATAAAGTTCATATGTTACAAAAAGAGAGAAACCCCCCCCCTTCCTCGCCCATGTATAACTTACAGTGATCATTATAATGTTCTTCAACATTCCACCAAGTATGTGGATCATTTTCTCGATTTCGTTTATCACATATCACTTCAATTTGTTTGAAACCCCATTGTGGCAATACAACATTATTTGCATATAATAAACAATCCAATTGTGTATGTCGAAGGCGAAAACGTGTTGTAAGTGAACGTACACGTTCTTTATCATTGTATATCAAATCATCTACAATTTCCACTTTCCAATTATCTTGAATATCACCCACTGTTTCATTACCATAAGCAGAAACTTCCCATTGACCTGAAGTAACAGGTGCAGCAATAGGATGACTATGTAAATTACGACCCGTATTGGGATGCATAAGACGAATAATATCACCATCTTTAATAAACCGTACATTTCCATTTTCATCTGGTTCATATTCTTGTGGATCACCTATGAGACGGGGTGCTTTAATAACCCAATGATTATTATCATCTTTATAATGATAACAAGTGACTTGTTGTTGTTTAGAACCTTCTGGGAAAGTTTGAACATGAGAATGTAATAATCCACCACCATAACCATAATTTTTAATAGTTAATTTAGAACCATAGGCTAATTCTATAAATACATAATGAAAATCAATTCTATTAGTTAACAAGACTATTTATATATATATATATAACTTTATATATATATTACCAAGTGGATTACGATCAAAAGAATTTCCTGATAAACGAGCTTGAAACAATGAACTCATTTGAGCATCACCAGGACCACTACGATATAAAACAAGAAAATGCATAGCAAATGAAAACAAATAGACAAGAGCGGGAATAACAATTAAACATAACGCACGGGCCATCCAATGAGCAGCATAAGTTTTCTTTGGCATTTGAACATCACCCAGCATTTCCCATAAATCTTCAATTGTATTTAAACCAACTAATGCAATTACAAAAAGTCCAACCCATTTCACACTATAAAAATATAAATTTTTTGTTTGTTTGTTTAGATTATACTTGTAATTATTATTATTATTATTATTTGTTACCTTAGTACACATCCAAGTGAGAAACCTGTTAAACTTAACCATAACCACCATTTTTCAGAAAATGCCCTAAAAAAAAAAAAAAAAAACAGAGGTAAATTCAATTATAAAAACATTCCATAACTCAACTTCTTTCCCCCCCCTTCCGTTTCCTCATCCTTTTATATTTTAAATTCTTCAGAATAATAAAATAAGAAACTTACTCATTTTTACAATTATTAAATACAGACATACAATATAATGATAAACATGTAAAAAACATTAACATGGAATCAAGAAGAATAAATCGACTAATACAAAGATATGCAGTATCTAATAATATATATATAAATTAATTTAATCAATTAAACAAAAAAAAAACATCCTCTCTCTCTTCTTTTTTTTTTTTTTTACTTTACCAAGTAATACCATGGTTGCAGCCAAAATACTTGCACGTTGTGACATTTTAAATTGTCTTGCAGTAAGATAGGCAAGTGGAACAAGTAATGAACCCCAAAATGCATTAAAAATACGCATAGCTGTATAATTGACATCTTCTGGATATTGATGCCCTGATTCAAAAGCAAAAGAACCATTATAACCAGCAAGCCAACCTGATAAACCTACTAACATTTTACCAAGGGGTGGATGAACATCAAAATAAAATTCATTTTTAAGATAATGCGAACCAAACTAATAAAAAAAAAAGTTAATATTATTTTTATTATAACGCGTGCATAAACGAACATTATGATTACCTTTCCAAAATGTGCCTAATCAATCATAATAATCATAATAATAAAAGGTACAACGTTAAAGTTACTTTATTCTTTTTTTTTTATTTGTTTTTACCTTATTAAATAATAATAGTTACCTCATCCCATACAACAATATTTGATAATCCAATATGACGAAAACGCGTCCAAAATGCTAATAGTGTAAGAATACCAGGAATCAATGCTTGATGATATTGTTGACAAAATGCAATGTACTATTTTATTAAAATTATATATATATATATATATTATTATACTTTTACATCACTTTCTTTATCTGTATATATATATATATGTGTGTGTGTGTGTTTGTACCTTATTTGAAGAATAAACGATTCTTTGTTGAGGTGGTGGTGGTGGTTTTGAAAACTTATTCTTTTCATCGCCATAATAAGGATCTATATTGGTTGAATCATATTGTATATAACCCGGTGGATTTGAATGGTGTTGCACATCTGGGGTAATGTGCCTTCGTTTTAAATTTTCCATCCCCACTTTTCTTTATATATATATATATATATATATATATATGTTTTTATTGATATATTTTAAAAGAGAAAAGAGAAAAAAAAATAATTAGGGTTTTTTGTTTTAAAAATGGATATATACTATTTTTGGCTAGCGGAGCGTGTTCCTAATAATAACAATCATAATAAATTTATTGAACAACAACCAACAACGTTCAAAATATGTTTTTCAATTTATGCATTCCCTAAACATTTATCTTTTTATTTGGGAAACATTGAAATTAAATGCTATGGAAAGGAATTTTTTGAGATAATTTAAACAAAAGCAACAAACTTATTTTTGTCTGTGCGGGTTGTTTTTGTTGTTCCAAGTGTTGTCGCTTGGTTTTTTTTATTTTTTTTACAACCGAAATTGGAATAGATACACATTTGTTATTAATTAAAAAGGGACCCTTGAATTTTGAAAATAAATCCAATTGATTTTTGTAAATCATTTATTAATCAAACACTATATATCCACTTTTTATTCCATATCAGTTTTTATACAAAAAAAAAAAAACATGAATACAAAATAGTAAAGTTATTAATAACTTATTTTTGGTACGTAGTGGATTTTAAATCAATATTAAATATTGATCTCTTATATAGCAAAACATAATACGTACCTAAATACATTTTCTTTAATATATAAATGATGAAGAATACAATATGTTATTGTTTCATCGATGTGTACCATGTTGATCTCTACTACACAATGCGAGCCAGTATACATAAGAGATAATATGTACGTACAACAAAATTATGTTGTACTTTCTAAGATTAGCCTGGTCGAAATCAACAGAGGGATTTAAATTGTACGTAGTTCTTGAGCCTATCTTACTATTTAATCATTATGTTAATACGCATTGCTGATGTGTAACGTAAACTTGACACATATATAAATTATACATATAAGATAGAGAAATCTACTGAAGCGTTCTTTACGTATGAATTGACAATTATAATTGTCAGGAATTCTTAAGCCCTCGTGCTTCTGGATTTGTAGCTACTTTAATCTGTAGTTTATTATTGCCTATTATATTTTTTCTTAAGATAAAATAAAATAGGGAATTCCAACATTATATACTATATAATGAGATTTTAATATGTAAATCTTTGATGAAGCTTATCAGTGATGATTCAATGCGTATTATCAGTCCATAAAATGGAACAAAGAATATGTATATGAAAAATTGGTATCCCAGTAAATGATTCGATTAGAGTGTTACCATTGTCATTCTATTCTATCTTTTAAAAAAAATTGGATCTGTATTCCTCTTATTCATATATATCCTTTTTATACAATAGTAAAAGCTTTTGTTGCTAATTTTTGGATGAAATTTTAAAAATAAATAAATATAGAATGTGTGATACTACGTAGAAATGTTAAAGTCAATCAAAGACAATACTATACATAATAAATATAAACCCACTTAATAGTAATATGCAACCCAAATAAAATGGGAGGGGGGTTTTTTTTTTCCCATCCTCTTTAGGTTGTTTATATATTTATATCCATCTAAATTATGCAATTATTTGTAACACAAAAAAAAAGTTATATCAACCCACTTTATATTTTTATTTTTGATCTGCTAAAATTAAAAAGGTTTTAAAGCAACTAGCTATATGTATAATGAAGACGAAGAAAGGATTAGGAGAACGGACGCAAAAAAATAAAATAACGAATCGGTATTTGAATATCGTCTGTCTGGGTGGGGGAGGGGAGGAGCCAAAAAGAAGACCACTTGCCGACCCTATTGTGATCCTTCCTTTTTTTCTGTGCACTAGCGTAGTAAGTATATATATACATATATATACATATATATAGATGGGGATGGAAGAAAAAAAGAGGGATGAAACGGATGGATGAATGAATCATTGAAATAAATATCGCAACATAACGAATGGATGAGATGAATATATGAATGGATGGATATCGGATGAATTGGATATATGAATGGATTGGACTGTATCAAAAAAAAAAAAAATTCGATGCAAAACTGACACACTACATATAATAATTATAGGCTATTTGATATAAAGATGTCCAAGCTTCCTACCAGTAAGTTTTTTTAATTTTTCGTAAAAACCTGACAACAACACCATAAAACAACAACCCAAACACAACAATAAATTTGATATTATCACTATATAACGACCAAAAAAGAAAAAATAAACAGAAATACTTATTCTATATACGTCCATTATTATTATTATTATTATCATTATTAGTTCTTAGCCCCACTGAGGAGGATATCCAACTTTTGTTGAGCGCTCAATGCCATCTCGGTACCAAGAACGCCACCACCCGCATGACCCCTTATGTCTACAAGCGTCGTGCTGATGGTATGTTATTATATACATTTTAAATAATTTACAAAAAAAAAAAAAAAGTCGAGAATTCAGTTTTTGTTTGAGTAATACACACACACACAGGAGGAAGAACTCCATTGGGATAAAATGAATTATTATTATTATTTTGGGGAAATTGACTTGAAATTTTAAAAATTTTAGGTATTCACATCCTTAACCTCGGTAAGACCTGGGAGAAGCTCATCTTGGCTGCCCGTATCATTGCTACCATTGAAAACCCCCAAGACATTTGCGTCGTTTCAAGCCGTCCCTACGGTCACCGCGCTGCCTTGAAGTTCGCCAAGTACATTGGTGCTGAAGCTATTGTCGGTCGTTTCACTCCCGGTACCTTCACCAATTACATCACCCGTTCTTTCCGTGAACCCCGTTTGATCATCACCACTGATCCCCGTTCCGATTTCCAAGCCATCAAGGAAGCTTCTTACGTCAACATTCCCGTCATCTCGCTCGCCGATACTGACTCCTCTTTGCAATTCGTTGACGTTGCTATCCCTACCAACAACAAGGGTAAGCACGCTCTTGGTTTGATCTACTACTTGTTGGCTCGTGCCGTCCTCCGTCTCCGTGGTACTTTGGACTACGAAACCGCTTGGGATGTCATGGTTGATATGTTCTTCTACCGTGATCCCGAAGAGGCTGAAAAGGAACAAGAAGCTGCTGCTGCCGCTGCTGCTTTGGAAGGTGACTTTGATGCTACCGCTGCTGAAGCTACTGGTGACTGGGCTGTTGAAGGTACTGCCAATGAAGGTGTTGCTGGTATCGCTGCTGCTGCCACCGCTGACTGGTCTGCTGCTCCTACTGACTGGGCTGACGATGGTGCTGTCCCCGCTCCTGCTGCCAACTCCTCTTGGGACGCATAAATTTCTTTTCCCCACCCACCTTCTTTTTTTTTCATATTAGAATGTTAATAAAAAAAAAAAAGTAAAAGATAAAAAAAAAAAATTATTTATTTATGATGCAAGAAAATTTAATTTTGTTGTGTTCATTGTTATTATTATTTTGTTGTGCTGTGTAAATTATATGCGAGAGAGTGAGAGAGAGAGAGAGAGAGGGAGAGGAGAAATAAGTAATTAAGTTGATAATTTCACATTCCTTAAAAGATATCTTATTAACCTTTTTCAATTAAGTGTTACACCACTGTCCATTAGACTTTTCTCGTATCACACGTTAAACCTCCTCTCAGCCCACCCGTTCTTTTTATTTTCTTTCTTTCTTTCTTTCTTTTACTTTATTCCTTTCCTCTCCTTTAAAGAATTATATTCTAAAAAAAAAAAAAAAAAAGCATGTCTAATAGCGACTTTGGCAATCCTTTAAAAAAATTTAAACTTGTGTTCCTAGGTGAACAAAGTGGTAAAACAAAATATTCTGGTTTTTTTTTTATTTATTTATTTTCATCATAAATGAAATGCCATTGAAAACTTACCGAGATTTCAATGATATAATCTCTTGTTATTAAAACAAGATTGGATGATATTCATGGTGGATATTTATATGATTGGTTTTCAACCCATCTGTCTCCCCCCCCTCCCCCCTCCCCTTTTTTCCCCCTCCTTTTTTTTTTTCTTTCTTTCTTTATTGCATAACGAATGACCTCCCCCCCCATGGGAGAGAAACTGACAGGTGAAATACTTTTTTTTTTTTTTTTTAGTTGGTAAAACTTCACTTATTACACGATTTATGTATGATACGTTTGACAACACTTATCAGGTATTTTAATTCAAATTGATAATAATAATAAAGGAGATATCGGGATACTATTGTAACAATAAGTTCAAATACTAATTATGTATATATATATATATATCTAGGCAACAATTGGTATTGATTTCTTATCAAAAACAATGTATTTGGATGATCGAACTATTCGTTTACAATTATGGGATACTGCTGGCCAGGTACAAAAAAAAAACGGATTTTTGATCTATGAAGGCCATTATATTTGTATCTAATATTATAAAAATTTAGGAACGATTCCGATCATTGATTCCAAGTTATATTCGTGATTCTTCAGTTTGTGTAGTTGTTTATGATATTACAAGTAAAGTATATTTATATCCTTCCATTATTTTACTAATATACAGATTTAATATGGGGAATTAAAATTTTGTATTTTTTTTTTTTTATTAAAGACCGAAATTCATTTGCACATACAACCAAATGGATTGATGATGTTCGAGCAGAAAGAGGAACGGATGTAATTATTGTATTAGTTGGTAATAAGACGGATTTAAATGATAAACGGTAAGCTTTTTTTTTTCGAGGGAGGGGGGGAATTGGATAAAAGATAAAAAGAGAGAGAGAGATTAAAACGTTGTTGTTTTTTTTTCAATTATATAATAAAAATATCCAATTTTTTTTTTCTTCCTTTCCCCTCATCTTTTTTATTTAATGTATATATATATATATATATATTGTAGACGTGTCAGTGTAGAAGAAGGAGAGAAAAAGGCAAGAGAATATGATATCATGTTTATTGAAACAAGTGCCAAAGTGGGATATAATGTAAAATCACTTTTTAGAAAGATTGGACATGCATTACCTGGTATGGATAATGATATGGTCGAAGAAACAAAAGAACAATGTAAGAATATATATAAAGAAGAAGAAGAGGAGGAGGAGGAGGAGGGTATTATTTTGAAATAGAAACATGATTCATTGGGTGAATTTTTTTTTTTTTTTTTTTAGTGACTAGAGTGGATCTTACTGAAACATCTGCTCCAGAAAAACAAGAAAGTAGTTTTTGTGCTTGTTAAACAATAAATTCATTTATATCACACACACTCACTGATTAAAACCGAAACCCCCCACCCAAATAATTTAAATTTAACTTATTCATACTTTAATACTACTTTACACTCCTCTTTTCATCTATTTTATTTATATATATCATTATACCTATTAAAAAGAAAAACCCAATTTTTTTTTTATTCTTTAAAGTATATAGTAAAATATATTTATTAGTTTTTTTTTTCTTCTTTCTTTTTCACCTCTCTTTTAAAACCTGCTCTTTCTTCATACTTTATATATATATATATTACACTTGTTTAACTAAAACTATTATATAATTGAGTAACCACTCTTTTTTTTTGTTGCTATGTGGAAGTAAAAAAAAAAAGGAACGAACGGTTACAGACCGAAAATCTTTGATGTAAAGGGGAGTGATTTACAAACTACAATAAGAATGGATAGATAGAGAGATATCACTTTATTTAGAGCCGATAATTATTTTCCTTGTGTTTTTCTAAAAAAAGAATTACTTTTCATCTTTATACAAAAATTCTAATTATTTTTTTCTTTGCACTTCACTTGTAATCGCCAATAATTTTTCAAATTCAATATCTAATACGTATTTTATTTGATTGTTTTCTGTTACAATTTTTTATGTATACTCATTTGTAGGAAGGTAATAAAGTGAAGTGAGTATTCTATAAAGAAGTTTCATTACTTTTTTTGTAGGGTTGTCCTATGAGTATATTCTGATAACGCACTAGGATTTATTAACAAACTTAAGAAGACAGATAAATTATATCGCTTAAGTGTATAGTTAGTAATCTATTACGTACGTATTGCATTTATTGCCCGATATAGTCTTATAACTTAAAACTAACTTCTCTATTTTACATTTTCTTTTGTTAGTGTTCTGAATGAAGCCAAAACCACGCAACTTATTCATCTACCATTATATTTCCTTGACCTCTATTTGCAGGATCGATCTTGGAAGTAATAGTAGTGAGCTTAGAACTTGGAACTCTTAATTTTCTTTTTCTTCTTTATATATTTAATTGATGGCAAAAATAACTATAGTACACTGCTGTAAGCTTACACATCAGAAATATAGTGGCTTGTTTAAGCATTAGTATTAGATGCTATAAACTTTATCAAAGGTATAAAGTTTCTTGCCAAAGTAATAAATTTCGAAAAAAGCAGATGCTTTCTTTTTTATCATTTACCAGCTCTTTTTAAATCATGTGACCGGTAAAATTGAGAGGGTGCTAGCTAGTCGAATTGTCTGCCTGGGAATAAAATAAGAAGAGAATTACTACGGGCGTAGCAAAAGTCCGACTAGGGGCATAGCATGGAGGGGTCATGTTAGTGTCTACACCCCTAGTCTGACTTTGATCTTTGATCCATTAAAACCATCCTCACTTGGACAATTACTTTTGCTATAGGTTTACATTAATTTACAGAAAATGGGCCACAACTGCTAGTTATACTCTGTAAAGGTAGAATTAATAATAAATAGCAATTGAAAAAGAAGGAAACAATAAAGACTGAAAATAACAGTGAGGTAATAAAAATGAAAATGAATCTCTGGATGAGTGTAACTCTGATGATGATGCTGGTAAATAACAAAGGACGCTCTACATGTAATTAAACTATAATTCAGTAAGCAATTAATCAAGATAATATATGCATAACCCATTCATCCAAAAAAAAGAAATAGTTACTTCAGACACTGTACCAATATTATCTAAATATTACAGCTTATCCAACAAACACTTGCCCCAGAATGTGGTATTCAACTGATTCAGGCAGTTAATAACAAGACTTAGTATAAAGACGCAGTAACAGTCCTGTATGGCATTCAAACGTCTGGCTCAAATGTTTATCAGAAAATACTGTAGAAGACGAATTTGATATATATATATGTACCTATACTGACTTTTTATTAACTTTCGATGTTTTGATTATCTTACATCACTATTACTATTTCTTCTTTTTATTAACTTTTATTATTTTATATTATTTTTTATGTTAATACTATCCATAACACAATAATATCCTGATATCACTACTGTATATAATTAGTATCTTAATACATTTTTGTTTTCATATGTACAAACTATTTGGAGAATCTATCATCTTATTTTTCATCTCTTAAAATAATCGTATTAAATGGCCTACGTACAGTACTACATGTTCATCTATAAAATAACTTCTATAAATTCTTGTATTATAAACAGTATTTATAAAAATAACAAAGAGGACATCATCTAAAACCATCTTCGTTAAGCATTATATTCAAAAAAAAAAATCCAAACCAACAATTAAAAAGATAGAAGCAATTGCCCAAGTGACGAGGATGGTTTTAATGGATCAAAGATCAAAGTCAGACTAAGGGCGTAACGTACAATAGCGACACTAACATGACCCCTCCATGCTACGCCCCTAGTCGGACTTTTGCTACGCCCGTAGTAATTCTCAATAATAAAAGCTTTATTATTTGCGAAGCAAGATTCACAACAATACCATTTCTTCTAATTGTCGTATACCCGATGGCCTTGTTAGACTCTATCAGGGGTTCCCTCTCATGGGTTGCGATGTTTTTTGTCACAAGGACTTTGTCTTGTTTTACATGACAAAGTTCGAGTATTGTACCCGATGGCCTTGTTAGACTCTATCAAAGATCCCCTCTCATGGGTACAATGCAAAATTAAGATTTACAACAATACGAATTTTTTTAATTGTCGTATACCCGATGGCCTTGTTAGACTCTATCAAGGGTTCCCTCTCATGGGTTGCGAAATTTTTTGAATAAAGGACTTTGTCTTGTTTTACATAATGATTTGTTTTACTTGACGAAGTTCGAGTATTGTACCCGATGGCCTTGTTAGACTCTATCAAGGATCCCCTCTCATGGGTACAATGCGAATATAAGCATCGCATATTGTTGTCATCACACTTTCTACCATTTTCCTATTGATAAGTCAAATGTCGATCGAAGTCACTAACGTGAGCTATTCTACCTTTTTTTAGAACATTTACTGGATACCAGACCATAGTGGGGAAAATTGAGAAGGAATTGTAATGTGAACGTTTATGCTCTTTCCATTGACAAGTTAGCTATTGGTATGATCAACCTCCCTTTGACTCGCTTCGACTCGTGTCTTTTGAAGAATACGGTTTCACTGACACTTCAATGCTGAACCAGGAATTTATGGACCTGTTGAAATAATGTACTGCTCAACCTTTTTTTTTTTTTTGTGTAAATCCTTTTGTATTTGTTGCTAAACCCCATCTATGGCTTTTTGCTACATAATTTTCTTTTATACCCTTATGTCCAATCAATACCCGAAATTGTATGATACCGAAAATTAAATAATAATCATGTTTACAATTATTATCATAACACTGTTGCTAAGTATTGTAAAAATATTTTTAACATGGGCTATTTATTATACACAATGGTATATTGGTTTCTCTACGTAACAACAAATGATGCAGCTTATTATTTTACAGAAAAACATTTTATCATCCAACTCCTCGCTAATCACTTACGAACAATTGATATACAACCTCCAAGCCAATTTTTTTAGTCCGTGGTAAAAATAGAAGTCTGTCTAATCTGTATGCTGCATGTAGATAATAATAATAATAATGTTATCACGTTACATCGTTTGGATTTTTTAACACCAATATAATGAGATATCATTATAACTGATTTTTCAAAGGCATTGGACCCTCCCCTTAGACGTTGCGCTGACCATTGTTTTAAAAAAAGATGGATAGTTCAATCCCACATAATTATTTTACAAGAAGCAAAAATGTACACATTTTATATTTTACAAAGTGTGAGGAGACAGAAAAGAATATTGCGACAGGAGACTTTAGAAATGCTGTAAGGTGGTGCGATGATCCCATCGTTTACCGCCCAATACGATACGCCACGACATGACTCACGGTTGTAACGCCTTCCTCTCTTTGTGCTTTTTTCTTTGCCTGCATAATACATTGAAAAACTCTTCGTTTTTTTTTTTTTTTTAATAAATTGAAGGAAATGTAGCAAAATCTGCATAAATGATGCTTCCTCCAATTACTAGTATCTCTGTGGATTTTGATTTAATGGGAAAGATAAATATATATATTAAAAAAAAGCAGAAAAGATGAATTATTTGAGATTTGATTATGGAGTAGCCTATACAGTTTATGAAAGTTTATTTTATTCTTCTATTGTATAGATAATACTACGTATAGGCTTAGTTATGAAAAAAGATATATAAAATTTTCTTTTTAAAAAAAATGACTAATTAGTTTATTTCAAGTTCTAGTATATAATGACCATTCTCTCGTTTCCACAATCCTGCATTTTTCTAGTCATTGATGGTTTTCATCCTATTATTGAAAATAATTATGTACTAACATCTTCGTTGATTATTGCAGCAATCGAAAATAAAAAATAGGGCTGTTGCTATGGAAATACTGCATATACACGAATTCACATGAGGAAATAATAAAAAAGTATATAATTTCTCGAAGTACGTGTCAACCAATGAATCACAATGAGTAAAAGAGAAAGCAAAAAGAACAAGAAAAGCTGTTGGGTGATAAAAAAATTATATTTTGTTTAAGGACAATATATCTGTTTCCCACACACAGTTTAAACTAAAACAGTTACCCATATATTGCAAAAGTACATAACAGTGAACGTGTAGATACACGAAACAATTTGGCAGACAAATTAATAGCTATATATATATATATATATATATATTTATGGTATGTGAAAATTTAAAAGTATGAAAAAGAGAAAAGAAAAAAAAAACTAGACGGTTTGTTTTTGCCGCTTTGATGCTGATACCGAAAGCTCATTTTTACTGGACGAAGAAGCTGACGTTGATGTTGATGATGATAAGGGATCATTTATACTTGAAGACAACAAAGATGATGTTGATCCAGTTGTGGAATTATTTGCTGACGGGGATGATGAAAATGGACATAATGGAAGAACTGGGGTTGTGTGTCTTGCCATTTGAAGTCCAATCAAAGTATTTCGGTATAAATGTAGAGTCTTTTCCATTTTTTCCTTGGCAATAATGGCCAATTCAATCAAGGGGATCAGGCGGAGCACAAAGTCTTCCGAGCAGGTTGGGTACGTGAGAGGTTTGATTCGTCGGATCCTTGATACGTATCCTTTCGGGACATCCATGTCCAACATTGTAATTTGGTTGCCTGTTTCAGTTTAATACAACATTTGTTTTTTTTCCATATGATTCGCTCTCAACTTATTTATTATTTTTGCATGCGGGACAGTTTCATGCGAGGTGAAAAGTAATGTAACACCAGCAGCATGAAAGTCCCGTATACAAAATAAAAAAGTAAGCATCGAGCAAGATACATTGGGAACAAAATCAATGAGAAAACCAAGTCTGAATGTACGTTGTTGAATCTGCTTACCATGAATACTATATCCAACTATATCAACCTTATGTTTTAACTGTGGGGCTTCTTGGACGATTTCGCGGAGTTGGTCTTGCATTACAACAGGCATTTTGACCATGCTATCTTTCCATTCCTTCGTCTGGTCTCGTTCGCTTCCGACTTCCATACATCCTACTTCTTTCTCACCACCGATATACAACGCATCCATCTTTCTTCCCATAATCTTTCTCTCCACCTCTTCAACTGCTGAAAGTTTTCGCTTACAATTTGATGCCGTTGCATTTGCTTGGCTTGATTTTTCCTTCCTGTACGTATGACACATAAAAACATATTTGTTGAAGTAATCTGTTAGTCCATATGTAAATTGATGGTGTCCATAATTGCTATCACATACCCATAAGCGATAATGGGTGATCCAATAAAGACATTGTTTATAAAACCCCACATCTGATATTGCTTACGTATCGGCTTCGAGGTATCTTTCTTTGGTATCACCATGGTTCATAAAAAGAAGGGATACGGACATGAAAGTCAACGTCAACCAAGCGAGAAGAGGATCATCAATAGGATCATGTTCGATCCTTTGCCCATACTTATAGACATCCTTGGGTGCTTTCTACAAATAGAAAAATAACACAAAAAGTGTTAAAAACATATCACAATCATCATCATCCATGTTTATTTTTGTATCTTACTGCTTTTTCTAAAAGCTCGGTGAATTTATCGCCGATAGGTTCGGCAACGGGCAACAGCAGGGGGTTTCCATAATCTTCTTCCAATTCGCTCAATTCGTCTGTAGTAAAAACACTTTCCCAATGGTCGTCTCCAAGATCAAGAATTAAAGTTTGGCTTGGGCTGATATAAAGAAAAATCAGAATAGTACGTCATTAAATTGAGCATCCATGGTTAAGCATAACATACGTATCAACGAATATATATATATTTACTTACTGGCGGTAGTTGCAACTTCGAGCAAATTCTATCATCTTCTCTTCTACTGTTTTAGGCTTCTCCTTCTTTTTAGCGGCTTCTTTTTCTGTTGCTTTAAGTGTCCAGAATTTTTTTGGATCTAATTTTTTAAACATTTCATTTATTTGTTCTTTTTCTTGATTCGTCAACATTTTGCTTAAAGTCGTTGATGTCGATATTTTTGACTTGTTTTTTGATGATGTTGTGGTTGTTCCACCAGTAGATAAGCTTTTTCCTTTCGTTGTTTTTATTTTTTCTTGTAGTTTTTTTTGTATGTTTTTCCACGAGGGTTCAGCTCGAACCTAATAAATTAATTATCGAATGTCAATTGTATCAGTATCATGTAGGTATATAATTATATAGCATGTAATTTTAATTGTAATAACACATACAAGGTCGATTTCCGCACAGCATGTAGTTTTTCCTAGCTCGCATCTCCAAAAAGATTTGAGATCAAGAAACGCGTTTGGTTTTGTTGCATCGCAACTGTTGACAATATCATCAGCGAGGTAATCGATGATTTGCTGATATGTAATCGTTTTTGAAGTTTTTGATAGTTCTGAGATTGCTATTTTGGATACGTATTAAAAGAGTGTTAACGCTACTAGTGAATAAATCAGATCTACTACATGTATATTGTTCTATTTTTCGTAATGAATCGCAATCAAATTCTTAATTTCACTTTACGGCACTGGTAAAGTGAAATAAATAATTCGGTCGCGTATCATTAGGAAAAAAAGCAATACATACCTTTTTCAGCCAAGCTGCACTCTGTCATATTAGGATCAGGCACTGTGGCTGTCGAGGAAGTTGCCATGGAAATATCAATAAAATAAGTGTTAGCGATAGAGTTTTTAGATGCTATTTATGAAATGTTTTAAGCTTTGATATAGCTATTTTTTGTTTTTTTGCTTTGATGATAAAATATTCAAAAATCAGAGGAAGTAACAACACAATTGAAATGTGCGATATCTTGATGAGCGAAGAGAAAAAAAGAAAAAAGAAAGAGTTTAGTTGCGTACAGCAACATTTCACTGGGTAACAGAGTATATATACGTTTAACTATCACATACAGTATTAGAGAGGTCGATCCGCAGCTTTCCTTTAAGAATGCCATTAATTAGTCGCTCACAACCCCAAATTTAATTCCCCAAATTTGGACATAGTACCAAGAATCTTTATATGCAATCCAGAATTTATTTGTTAAACTGTCAGTGTATAGAAACACAGGTGTACTATTTTTACAATTCTGCGTTTTCCATTGAACAATAACAACTTATTTGTTTATATCTTGATCATTCAAGCTTCGAATTTCTCACGTAAACACTTTTTCATAAACATATGCGCGATTTAATTGAATATCAAAATAAAAAGTGAGTAGTAATAAAGAAGAAAACTTGTAGAAAATACCTACACGCGACAAGTATCAGTTATGTTAGAATTCCAAATCAGGAAATACATTTTAATTGCTGGTTTTCAGATGAAAGCTCACTTCCCTAAACAGGTTTTTTGTATGTCCAAATTTGGGAAATCAAATTCGGCAATGCGTCTTTATTTTTCAAGGTTGACCTAACCCAAAAGTTCACAAAAACGCTCAAGTAAAATAATACGTAGTGTCATAACAATGATTTAATTAATTCAATAGATTCATGTTACGATTGATGTGATATTCATGAAAATAGCATCCATCATGGTTGCTATAATTCATTAAAAAAAAGGGCTTGATACAAGAGGCTAACAAGGCCACCGGGTGTACTACAATCAAATGAATTTGTACTGTTGTAAATCTTGCTTAACCAATGGTAATATACTTTTATTATTTTATTCCCACATAATGGTGTAGAATATATTGCCTGCACAACGAGATTTTGCGTTTCCCTCTTTAAAGCCCATCCGCAGCGGTAGATATTACAATGTTGTTAATGCCAGCAATTTCTTAACTTTTCAATAAAAAATGTGAAGTTCAACAAATGCTTGACTTCAAAAAAAGCTACTTGTAAAATTTTTAGCTTCTTCCTTTTTTATTTATATTACTAGAATGAGCAAGGAGCAATGGTTTATCGCACGCGAATGGTGTTTTGCTCTAATTGTTCATCGAGTTCGCGTCTTTGTTTACGTTTCTGAAGTAATGTAACAGTCATTTTATTTATGTTTTTGATTGCATCCGCTGGACAATATGACCAACTTAATTAGGGTAATTTAACAATTTTTTGTAACAACCACATTTGCAGATGGTCTACACACAGGTAAGTATTATGCCACATGAACTGTAAAATGTGACAGGCCTTTATATATATATCAATTTGATACTAGCCACAGTTATATTAGTTAATGCGTACGTAAATTAAATGATATTTTGGCTCCTATACAGTCTACATTACGATTCCCAAAACACCATATGATTTGGAAATATCATGATTCTATTAGGGATATAGCACATGCCAATATATAAGATTGGTGCAAAAGCCCTTAATAAACGAACCAATTTTCACAAGTATAAATTAACAAGTCAGATGGATTTATGACTGTGATGTTATGCTGAAGTTGCAACTAGTATTCTATACCTTTTGCTGAATTTCATTGCACTATCTTTTTTAACTACAAGACGGGCTTTTCCACGACCTTGTATTTGACCAGTACTTGCATTATGCGACAGATATTCCTGCATCGGAAAAAATAATATACACACAGATCAATCAGAAAATTACAAGTCGACGCTTAGGGTCTGTTCTTGAAAGAAAAAGATATTTGTTATTTTCATTTATACAAGGCCAGTATTTAAGTTACGTATTCATGCCGTATACCACATTGACCCGATGCTGCTTTACATACAATTGCCAAAGGAACAGGTAATGTGACAGATGTATAGCTTAAACAATATGCCGCACCTTGCAAATTACCAGGTACTTTTTATTATGTCTAAATCGTCTTTATTTATCAATGGTATAAATTTCAAACTCTGAATTTATTTAACTTTAGGCACAAGTTTATCGAAGCATTGAACTTGATGGTATATATGGTAATGGTGAAACTTATAAGAACGTCCTACACCACGATTAAAATGAGTAATAGAAATGAACGGTTTTCCATGAATCTGCATGACTACTAATGGTATGAATCTCTGTGAAAAGTGTCAGTTCATGGAGATCCATAGATCCATTCAGAATCATAGATATTAAGTCATATCCATCATTACCTAATTTATATACAGATTCATGGATTTTCAGCACCTAGTTTTTAAATGATATATATTTTACTTTATGAACGTATACAGTGAGTATTCGTTAAACCGGTACTCGATATATGTGAGGATTTGTACCGGTTTAGCGAAGTACCGGTTTAGCGAATTGAAACGCAGCTGGTACTAATATGTAGAATATACTGGAAAAATAACTACAATTAAATTAAGCTGTACAGATAAGATAAAAAAAATGATAGTTCATATAATCTAGCTTTGCTACTATAAGCTAGTCTTTTAGTGATAAAAAAGACAATAATGTACTCATCAAGTAGCAGTAATGAACCAGAGATTGGATTAATAATGAATTTACAACAAAGTGTGCTTAATATCATGGACCATGGTTAAATAGCAGTTGAATAAATGAGTAAAAATGAATTGTATTAACAACATAATCACATATTCAATGGTAATGAATAAGTATACATGACAAAGTTGAAAAGAAGTACGTACGTACGCAGATGAGGAGAAAGAAAAGAAACCATATGTGTGAAGTTGGAGAAAAAGAGACACTGTTATCAACAAGATGTTGATAATCTTTCTTTTGATGACAAGAATGATTTGGGTATTTTAATTGCTACAGAAACAAAGTAGCCAACTGAAAACAAAGGGAAGAGCTGAGATGACGTTAAAAGAAGGCTGGATTACTGATTTTACCAATAAAAAGACTAGTATTATATTATATAAAATAAAATAATACCATTGTAAATCCGGGAAAGCTCACCGGATACCGGTTTGACGAATCACCGGTATTTTACTAAGTATATAAAAATATTTGAGAGATACTACCTGTTTAACGAAATACCGGTTTATCGAGTACCGGTTTAGCGAATACTCACTGTACATTATACTATATTATGATAGGCACTTTGAGTAATAAAATTTTCTTTTTGTGGGTCATTAACTATATGAGATAATGAGAAAAGTAGTAAAAGAAGTGCGTGGAAATACTACTTCTCGTCAAACGACCATGCTTTCACAAAGTATAAGTATGCGATTTCATAGATTATCACTCATATTTACAAAGCATGCGTTTTCATTCATATTCATAGATATTTTTTTTATAGATATTTATTCAGTTTTATGCAGATTCATATTTCATTCAGAGTCATACATTGTCACTCAGATTCGTTAATTTTTGTAATAGAGATTCATCGATTTATTTCCATGAAAGATTGTCTTTTTTCATGCATATTCATAGAGAAGCATGACATTTCATACGTAACCTATAAATTCATATTCATAGAGAATTAGGTAATTGCATGCAATTTTTAGCTGTGGTGCTATATGCACATTCAATTTTTTACTGCCGTACAAGGTTTGATTACACGAAAGTCACAGATGGATCAGTATGTAAATTATGTATATTTTTAACTGTAGATCCCTACAGTACTCAAGGATACGATCTACCGAAATCCATTGATTCGTATCTTGTTGAACGACTTACTCCCTGTCATGATGAGATCCACCGAACTGGATTTTAAACTTTTGATGAACCTGCTACACAAGTTTATGAAGGTTATCTAGTACGATCTACTAATGACATTATCTTTCTTGTTCATATTGTACCTGACTTTTCAACGGTATGATACTTAATTGTGATGAAGATACAGGTATATTGGATCAATACTTTGAAAACTAGATAAGGATCGAACATCACATAACAAAATACATTAGAGCAAATTTCAGAAACACAATTAGAGATATTGGAATTTAGGTAGAAACTTTGGGTTATGATGGTAATATGAATATGAAGTACAAAGCAGCTATAGTAATGACTGATACTCATTTGCAGATAATGATAGTTCAGAAGATAATGTTAATACTTTACAATTGTAAATAAAGAATATTCTTATTTCAATACATAAATACGTATATAATGTATTCATTTTTATTAATTAATATAACACTTTAATTGATATATATGTTAAACAAAAGCAAGTTATTTTCCAATTGATTGATTTTAAAGTATTTGATGTTACATATGGAATTAAAGAGAATCATATTTCTAATACTGTATCTACTACTAAGTGTATATGGATGCTTATTTTTTTTCTATATCCTTTTAAATGTGTAAATATTCACAAAAGTTATTAAAACATAGTGCTAACTTTTATATGGTTTTAAATATAAAACCAATAACGGGGGGTTACTGTATCAAGAAATCAATTCCTGGATCCCTTTTCATACTACAAGCACCAAACATGTAATACCTGAACACTCAAAAACAGTTTTTTCCATCTTCAGCTTTGAAAAAAATAACCTAGCTTTTTCTTGATTGGTATATGCAGGTCATTTCTCTCTTATACGAGAGTCCTTTAACTCTTTCATGTAAAAACGGGTCTTCATTGGACTTGTGTGTGGAATGACGCGTCAAAGTTAAAAATATTTCCCGCTGTGTGATATAAGCGATGTTAGTGTAAAATAAAAATATTGGATTGACAATGTAATCCATAAGGTTCAGGTCTGCCTGTTTCTCATCAACTTGGCCCATAGTTTGATTGTAAAAAAAGAAACATATTGCCAAGCATTAGGGGGGGGTTGGTTTTCAATTACTCAGCGACACTGGGCTGCGACATTAGTTTTTGGAAAAACCCTGTAATAGAGAACACACATACATATATATTTGATTCTTTCTCTCTTTTTTTTTTTTTTTTTTTGCTACGCACAATACAGCATACATATACAAATAAATTTGATATATACATATTCTTTTCTTTTCTTTTTTTTTATAACAAAACTTTCAATAATGACCCACCACTTGAGTGATTCAACTCTAATGACGTGCTCAGAACAGAATTGTAATGAACAATGTAAATATATATTATATATAGTCCCTTATTTCGCTGTCAACTCTTTTTTTTTTATATATAAACATGGACTTTTTTTTAACTCCTTTCTTTTTATTTTTAAACATAAACTTATTCTAATATAACTGTGTTTCTCTCTCTTTTTTTTTTTTTTTTTTTTCTTATTTCTTTTACTCTTTACAAAAAGTTCCCAAGGAAATGCAATTATATCATATGGAATCACGTCATCCAGATGAACGAACTACAACAACCACACCTATTGAAAATAAACCCCTGCAAGGAATATCACCTTTAAAGGTAGGCCAACAACAGCCTTTACACTATTCAGAAGGTAACAAGTTGGAAAATAAAAAAAATAAAAATAAAAAAAAATATTATTATTATTATCTATATATACACGGACCACCTTCTTTTTTTTTTTTTTTTTGGTTTTCTTTTTTCTTTCCCCTTCCCATTTCGACCGTGCAAAAATAAAATTTCTGTTTTTTAGCGAAAAGAATCATACGAATCTGATCTTTATCAGCAAAAAAGTGTTAAAAGACAACAAAAGGAATATGATCATGAGGATATTATTATAACAAGAAATTATGCAAGAACATTTATTAATGCAGATGAAGAATTATGGCAGATTCTTTCAGCACTTGAAGAAAAAAGTCGAACACCAGGTAAAGGGGGGGGGTGATCATTTATTATCCATTTTATAGAGAGAGAGAGAGAACAATGAAAATAATAAATCATAATAACTTTTTATATAAAAGGTGTCATACCACGATTAGAACCTCAATTTACAAATTTGAATCATAAAAAAAAAAAGAGTACAGTGTCTGCTTACTTGTGTAGTCCTTACACGGATCATATTGCAACAGGTTTCATGGATTTAGGATGGGGTTGCGGTTATCGAAATTGTCAAATGTTAATGACATTTTTACAACGAAAACAAGAAGCAGGTGATTCTATTTTACGTCAAGTCACTGATATATCTGGATTACAACTTTTATTGGAACGTGCTTGGAAAGAGGGATTTGATAGTCAAGGTGCAAAACAATTAAATAATCGAGTTTATAAAACACGTAAATGGATTGGAACAACAGAAGTGTATTCCATGCTTGTTTATCTTGGTATTCGATGTACGATACTTGATTTTCATCGACCTTCTGGACCGAATAATACACATGAAACATTATTTGATTGGATTCAATCTTATTTTCAAAATGCTGTATCGAAACAAAAACAACAAGATGAAAATGAAGAGGAAGGTCATTCTACGAATAACAAGAAAGATAAAATTGTTCATATTACTCAACGACCTCCTCTTTATCTTCAACATTCTGGACATAGTCGTACAGTCATTGGTATAGAATTACTTAAAGATGGTAAACGTAATTTAATTATGTTTGATCCGGGTCGTCGTATGTTACGTTCTTATCGATCAAGAACTGAACCAGAAGATGATATGGATGAATCCACTTTATCTTCATCATGTTCCCAAAATGGTGATTCAGAAGAAGAAGAAGAGGAGGAGGAAGAGGATTCTGATAATAAATCACAATCACGAAAAATATCAGAACAACAAGAAAAAAAATCGACATCTTTTGCATCAAGAATATTATCCAATTGGAAACCTCGTACACATCTTCCTTCGAATTTATTAAGACCATTCCGTGTAGATGCCAAGGCAATTGCTAAAAATAGACAATATCAACTCCTTGTACTTGGTGAAGTAAAAGATGAAAGACCTGAGGGTGGGTATTTATCATGGAATGATGAAAAAGGATATTTGTTGGATGAAAATGAACGTGAAGCTATGAAAATTGTAACTAGTACAGATGCTTTGTAAAAAGAAAGACACGCACAGATATATACATATTACATTACACTTGCATATTACACAATTTCGGATTAAAGCAATATATAAATATCTCTCCCCCCTCCCCTTTACCCCCCAAGCAAAAAAAAACATTCTTTTGTTGTCTACCTTCTTATACTTGCAACCACACACACACACTCTATCTTACATATACACATAAATATACAAATACACAATCATCTTCTTCTTTTTATATATATATATATATATAATAAATAATTAGGATGTTGATTTTTTAAACATAACGATTATTTTTTTTATGCCAATCTTCTAAAGATATATCAGGATAATCACTAAAAGCATGTTTTTCTGAATTCATTTCAGGTGCAATAACCCAATTTGCTTTAGAATCCTTATTGAGCATAATATGATAAATATCTTTATATTCTACAAATGGTAAGGGTGTATCAATAGCACATGCCATTGGATAAATGGAATCTGCATATTCTTCACAATAGGCATATAAATGGGAACCTTAAAATAAATTTATATAGGTTACCGTCTAAGATATCAGTAATGTGTGGACTTTCTTTTTTTTTAATTATTACTTACCACATTCACCACAAAAATAACGTTTATTACCACTAAAAAAAATGAGTTAAATAAGTCAATAGATTGTTGTAAGTACCGTAGATTATATATATTTAGTATAGATTGATTGATTTTCTTTTTTTTACCAAAGTTCACCCGATTTTTTATCACGTAAAGCTCTATATTCTCTAATATTTATATAAGATTTTTGGTTAAGCAAAAATATATATATATATATATATATATCTGATATGATTTGTAATCTTACGAATCAAAAAATTATTACTTTATAAATTCTGAGCCTTCCACTTTTAAGCTATCTTTCTATTATATTTATAGAATACATTTTAGTTTTCCATTGGACTTATTATTTAAGATAAATTATACTAACCACACCCATGATATTGATAGCATATCCACCACCTCCTTGACATTTACGACAAATTGAACTTTTATATATATTTTTAGTTACTAAATAAATTATTTTATTTTCAAAAAAAAAAAAAGCGTAATCAAATTTACCAATAGCAACGTAAAAACTAAAAAAAAAAAAAAAGTTAATTATATAAGGCCTTCCTTCCCCCCCCCGCTCTCCCCCCCTTCCAATATTCCGATTGGATTTGAGGAATATAGATGGATAATTTTTTACCGGAGAAGGTGTATGTGATAAAAAAGAAAATTTCACTTTTTCACAATGACAAGATCCTTTTAGTTCCATGATTTTTTTTTAAAAGAAAAGAAACAAAAAGAAAAAAGAGAAAAGAAATAAATAAATAATTTGGGAATTGTTGGGGGGGGGGTTAGGATGATTCAAGTATGAGCTCACACACTACGTATTGATACTATAAATTTACAAATAAGGTAAAGATGCAAAGAAAACTGCGTGACTTTTTCATGCATTCTTACAAAAAAAAAAAAAATAATGTCCCGCGCGTCGTTTTTTTTTTTTTATATTTCCTTCCTCTTTTCTTTTCTTTTCTTCTTGAACATATATATATACAATATACACACACACACATATATATATATATATATCAAACCCTAGTTTTATATCTATATTCAAAAAAACAATAACAATAAAATGTATAACATTGCTAGTCGTCATATGGGTATTAAGGCAGTACCTCATTGGAGTAAGGTGAGAATTATTACTTTTAGAGTTTTGCATAATATAATAGAGAGAGAGAGAGAATAATAGACTCACTCTTTCTTCCTTTAGTGTACAGGATTTCCTTTGAGAGCAGCAAGGTAAAAAAAAAAAAAAAAAGAAGGATAAATTCAAAAGAAATAAAAGATACGTATCTAATAGTTTTATATATATATAGTCAAAAAGTACAAGGTCATGTCATTGGTATTGATCTTGGTACGACGAATAGTTGTGTATCTGTGATGGAAGGTAAAACACCTCGCGTAATTGAAAATTCAGAAGGAGGTCGTACTACACCTTCTGTTGTTGCTTTTACAAAAGATGGTGAACGTCTTGTTGGTTTACCTGCAAAACGACAGGTAAGAAAAAAAAAAATTTTTTTTCTCTTGAATAGTATAGAAAACGCGTGTATTTTTATACATGATCAAAACAAATAAAACCTCCCTTTTTTTTTTTTTCCTTTTCCATCCTCACTGCTTCTCTACCATCTCTCCCCCTCCCGGTCCTCTTTCAATTCTTCTCATATATATATACAAACAAAAGAGAAAAAAAAAAAAAGAGAAAACTTATTTACCAACGAATATTATTTTTATAAGGCTGTTGTAAATCCAGAAAATACATTATTTGCTACAAAAAGATTAATTGGAAGAAAATTCACGGATGATGAAGTCCAACGTGATATTAAAGAAGTCCCTTATAAAATTGTACCTCATTCCAATGGAGATGCATGGTTAGAAGCACATGGTAAAAAATACAGTCCAGCCCAAATTGGTGCTTTTGTGGTGGGTAAAATGAAAGAAACAGCTGAAAGTTATCTTGGTAAAAAAGTACAAAATGGCGTTGTTACTGTACCTGCTTATTTTAATGATTCTCAACGTCAAGCAACCAAAGATGCGGGTACAATTGCTGGTTTAAATGTATTACGTGTCATTAATGAACCTACAGCAGCTGCATTAGCTTATGGTTTGGATCGAGATAAAGTAGGTGATAAAGCGGTAGCTGTATTTGATTTAGGAGGTGGTACTTTTGATATTTCTATCTTGGAAATTCAATCAGGTGTATTTGAAGTAAAAAGTACCAATGGTGATACCCATCTTGGTGGTGAAGATTTTGATATTTTATTAGTAAGATGGATGATACAAGAATTCAAGTCTGAGGTAAGGAAAAAAAAAAAAAACATAAATAAATAAATAAACAAACAAATGAAACAAAATAATAATGCAAATGATATTTATACGTAATATAATAGTCGGGTATTGATTTAGGAACAGATCGTATGGCTGTTCAACGTATTCGTGAAGCTTGTGAAAAAGCGAAAATTGAATTATCTTCTACTGTACAAACAGAAATCAATTTACCTTTTATTACTGCTGATGCTTCTGGTCCAAAACATATCAATTATAAATTGACACGATCTAAATTTGAAGAAATGGTGAAACCTTTAGTAGATCGTACAGTGGAACCATGTAAAAAAGCTTTACGTGATGCTCACACTGCTGCTAATGAAATTGGTGAAGTCATTCTTGTGGGTGGTATGTCACGTATGCCTAAAGTACAAGAATCTGTAAAATCCATTTTTGGTCGTGATCCTACCAAGAGTGTCAATCCTGATGAAGGTAAAAATAAAAATAAAAATAACAATCACACTCCCTTACTCTCTTAACTAATTATTATTATTATTATTATTATTATTATTATTATTATTATTATTATTATTATTATTATTATTATTATAGCTGTTGCTATTGGTGCTGCCATTCAAGGTGGTGTTTTGGCAGGAAGTGTTACAGATTTATTATTATTAGATGTAACACCTTTATCACTTGGTATTGAAACATTAGGTGGTGTATTTACACGTTTAATCAATCGTAATACAACCATTCCTACTAAAAAAGCTCAAGTTTTCTCTACTGCTGCTGATGGTCAAAATGCTGTTGATATCAAGGTGTATCAAGGTGAACGTGAACTTGTTCGTGATAATAAGATGTTGGGTAACTTCCAATTGGTAATGTATCTCACTTTTTTGTTTATATTTATATTTCCATAAACACTACTGACATCTTCAAAAAAAAATATTTATTTATTTAGACGGGTATTCCACCTGCACCTCGTGGAGTACCTCAAATTTCAGTTGAATTTGATATTGATGCTGATGGTATTGTTAATGTGAGTGCCAAGGATAAAGCGACAGGCAAAGATCAATCTAGTAAGTATATATGTATCTTTTTCATATAAATGTGCATTTAACAAACGCGACTCATCAAAAATATTAACTTTTATTTTTTTTATTTTTTTATTCTAGTGACCATTGCTGCCTCATCTGGTTTAACAGAAGATGAAATTGATTCTATGGTAAAACAAGCTGAAATGAATGCAGAAGAAGATCGTAAACGTCGTGAATCTATTGAAATGGCCAATCGTGCTGATTCTGTTGTAGCTGATACAGAAAAAGCATTAGATGATTTCAAAGAACAATTAGAAAGTGGTGAAGCTGAAAAATTAAGAACACAAATTCAAGGATTACGTGAAGAAACAGCCAAAGCACAATCAGGGGATAGTTCTATTCAACCTGAAGAATTAAAAGCTAAAATTGATGAATTACAACAAAGTAGTTTGAAATTATTTGAAATGGTTTATAAACAACGTGCTGCTGCTCAAGGAGGTGATGATTCAACTCAAGGGGGTACGCAACAAGGGGGTGGTAATAATAAGACTTCAGAAGGTGAATACCGTGATGTAAATGATAATGATAAGGATAAGAAATAAGATGAACCTTGGTTATCTTTCCTTCTTTCTCCCCCCCCCCCACACACATAACACAAACAACAAAAAATAATTATTATTATTATTTAAAAAGTTCTCCCACACACACACACACACTCACACAACTAATAAAAAAAAAATAACAAAAAAAAAAGTTCACCCTTTTCTTTCTTAACTAAAAAAACACACATACAACACATTTTCACACATACATAAAAAATAAAATAATAATAATAAATAAAAAGATTCAATCAATCAATCAAAAAAAAAAAATTAGTTTTAATATATTTAGCATGTAAAAAAAAAAAAATTATAAATAAATAAATAATATAAAAAAGAGAACTCATGTACAAGGGGGCGGGGATTTATGTTTGTTTTGTTTATGGGGGAGGGGAAGTAAAAAGATAGGTGGTAGATGTATAATACAAAAATAATAATAAAAAAAAAAAGATGGGATGGATATATAAAGTATGGTCAATGTGAACATTTTTTAGTGTTGAAAATAGAAAAAAAAAAATTAGATAGGGCGTTTATAGTGTGTGAGTGTGAAAAAAAAAAAAAGTAGCTTGGGGGGGATATATTTGGTATGAAAAAAAAAATGAGATGAAAATGATGGTTTTTTTTTTTTTTTTTTTTGGTTTGTTTTGTTTTGGATGAGGGGGGATTAGAAAATTACAAAATTATTTTGTTTTAAACAACAGAAGTCCAACCAAATGAACGTTGAACAGCTTCTTGCCATCCATGATACATATGTTCACGTTTTTCAGTATTAATTTGTGGTTTAAAAGTAGATCGACCCTTGTTATTCACTTGTTCTAAATCTTCAATCGATTTCCAAACACCTACTGCTAATCCAGCAGCAATAGCTGAACCTAACGCAGTGGATTCACGCATACTTGGACGATCCACATGAATACCCAAAATATCGGATTGAATTTGCATACAAAGATCTGAATTAGAGATACCCCCATCTACTTTTAATGAACGTAAAGGAGTATTACTTTCTCTATTCATAGCATCTAAAATAGCACGCGATTGGTAACACACAGCTTCTAATGTAGCACGTGCAATATGATGAAGTGTTGTAAATTGTGTAAGACCACAAATGGTACCCCGAGCATCTTCACGCCAATAAGGTGCAAAAAGTCCTGCAAAGGCTGTAACAAAATAAACACCCGCCGTATCATTGACTTGAGAAGCTAATTCATTTAATTGATCTACTGAATCAATTAATTTAAGATTATCACGTAACCAACTAATAGAAGAACCTGCTACAGCAACAGAACCTTCTAATGCATAAGAAGGAGATGAATTTTTTCCAAATTGATAGGCAACAGTAGAAAGTAATCCATGTTGTGAAACAACAGGTTTGTTGCCTGTATTAAATAACATGAAACATCCGGTACCATAGGTATTTTTTGCATCACCTTGATTAAAACATTTTTGACCTACAAGTGCTGCTTGTTGATCTCCTAAACAACCTGCAATGGGTATATTATAAAGTGCACCATCATGAATGGTACCATAAATTTCAGATGAAGAAACAATTTTAGGTAAAACAAGATTTTCAATACCAAAAAATCTAATTTTTTTTTTTTAAAAAAAAAAGTTAATAATCTATTAAAAAAAAAATGGAAGGGGGGAAGGGGAGGGGAGTATGATTATTAGTAATAATAATAATAAAAAACTTACTGTAAAGCTTCTTCACTCCATTGTAATGTATGAATATCCATCAACATAGTACGACTCGCATTGGTCACATCTGTAACTACGACACCACCATTGACTCCGCCAGTTAAGTTCTAATAATAAAAAGGGAAGGGAAAAAGATTCATTATCAGCATTGTTTCGGGTAAACGTTTTTAAATAGATACTATTTTTATAAAAAAAAAAAGAAGAAAAAAAAAACTTACATAGATAAGCCAAGTATCTAAAGTACCAAATTGTAAACGATCTTGTTCTTTTGCTTCAGCAACTTCAGGTATATTATCCAAAAGCCATCTTAATTTAACAGCTGAAAAATATGTAGTTAAAGGTAATCCACAAATATGTTGTAAAGCTAATTTTCCTTTTTCATGAGAAGAAGCTAATTTTTGTACTGTTTCTACTGTTCGACCATCACTCCAAATAATAGCAGGATAAATAGGTTGACCTGTTAATTTATCCCATACAAGTACTGTTTCACGTTGATTGGTAATACCAATGGATTGAATATCAGATGCTGAATAACCTAAAGCATTTAATTTACGTACAGCATGTTCCATACATGCTTTAGCAGAATCTAAAAGTTCAAAAGGATCTTGTTCTACCCAACTAAAAATAATATAATTAGTTTTTTTTTTTTTTTTTTGGATTCTATATGTATAAAAAGAGGTTATTTTATTTTACCCTGGATGTGGATAATGTTGAACTGATTGAATTTGATGTAAAGTAACAATAGATCCAAATTCATCAAATACAACAAATCGTGTTGAAGTTGTGCCTTGATCTATAGCACCCACAAGTTTATGAGACATATGATTATTATTATTTTTGTTGGTAAGTAGTAGTTTGTAAGTCGTTGTGGTTGATTTTTTGTTTCTGATATTTTTGTTTGTTGTTTTATTTGATTATTTTGAAACAAGAAAAAAAAAAGCGCGAAAAAAAAAAAAAAAAAAAAAAAGTAGAAGCAAAAGTATTTAAAAAGAAAAAGAAGTATTCAAAAAAAAAAAATAGAAAAAAAATGTGGAGAAAAAACTCTTTCTTTTATATAAAAATAAAAATAAAGTTCACATGTGTAAAAAGCCCGTAAATATAACTGAATTTTTTCCCGTTATCCCGTCAAAAGAAAAAAGAAGAGAAGGTTTTTAATTGGTGCACGGATAAAGAGATGATTCAATTCCTCGGAAGTGGAGGATCGACATGGATTTTAAATCCATTGGTTCATGAAAAATATATATATATAATGCTGAGTTAGATAATAATAATCAAACACCCACCCCCCACCCCCACCCCTAAAATCCCTTTTTTTCAACCCCTTTTTCGGGTTGATTATGACGCTTCTAATTTTGGCTCTATCTCACGCCCGTGCGCAACGCAAAATGATTATTATTTCATTATTACACAACATGACACACACTCATTTTAGTAAATAATTATAGTTTTTTTTTTTTTAACAGAAAAAAAGTACACAGAAATTTTACAGAAAAAAAAAAGAAATACAAAAAAAATTTTTTTTATTATTTTTTAAAGGGGGAAAAGACTTTTTTTTTTTTTTTTTTGAGAGAGAGAGGAGGAAAGATGAGAGGTGCGTAAATAATAATACAAAATAGTAAAAAAAAGTCAATGAAGAAAGAGTGGATATAATAATAATAATACAAGGTATTTTAATAAAGATATTGGGGGTTGGTGGTAAAGGTTGGAGGAGGAAAAATTCTATTTATTTTTAACATGAACAAAGTTCTGGTTTACAATGACTTGTAAAACGGGCTTTTTCTGATTCAATTTGTAAAGTAGAATGATGTACACCAAATTGATTACAAATAATATGTTGACTTTGAGCCAAAATAGTATCATAATCAAATTCTACTTTTTGTGAAATCATGATATGAGCTGTTAATGATGTTTTACCAGGAGATAAAGTCCATACATGAAGATCATGAATAGTAAGAACACCAGGAATTGTATTTAATGCATTCATAATAGATTCTGTTTGAATATGATTAGGTACACCTTCCATTAATACACCAATAGAATCTATAATTAAATGATAAGTTGTATAAAGAACTAATATAGCAAAAATAAATGTACAGATAGGATCCACAATAGTATATTCAGGTTTGAATAATAGAATGATAGAAGAGATCAATACACCTTTAAAAAAAATTATGTAGTAGATATATTAGTTTATATTACTTTTACTTGTAAAAAAAAAAAAAAAAAAAAAGTCATATAATAATAAATTACCAACAGCAGCTAAAAGATCACCTAAAACATGAAGTGCTGCAGCACGTAAATTTATATTTGTTTCCTAGTATATATATTCTCTCCATTAGCAAACAATTTCTTTTTAAGGAAAGTAATATATATATTTTTTTTTTACCTTATGATGATGTCCATGATTATCTTCAATATCATGATGATGTTCTTCATGACCATGACCATGATGATGATGATGATGATGACCACCAAGAATATAAGCAAGACTAAAAAAATTTCGATGCTACTTCTCGGCAAATACACCTCTTCTACCAGGGCAGATGCCTAAATGACAATTTGAGCACTGCGGTCATTTCTTCTTTGTCTTGAGAAGGTTGTTGTTGTGGTGATGATGATGATGAT
>JAEPRB010000304.1:0-42365 GCA_016758965.1 Circinella minor
CAATATACTGAATACCATGTCGTTTCGGCACAGAAGACGAAATTAGTGTTATAAATAATCGTCGTGCAACAAATAATTTTTTAAAATGGTGCCAATTCAGTCAGGATCAGTCCTCTATTAAGACCCTCACAGTCTTTACGTATAATATTTTCACTATTCAATTATCAGCCATCTTTATTTTTATATTACTACATTTTCTATTATTATCACTGTTTTTTTTTTTACGCTATCTTTACATATCCATCTTCTCCATCCTTATATGATGTATTTTATATATTAATCACTATAGCAACTTTTTTTTGTCCATTGATGAACTTTTTTTTACTATGAGTATCAACTGAAAAACAAATTTGATTTTTTTTTTTCAAAAGATTCGCTGCATACCGTGTTATAAATGCTCTTTAAAATCTGATCATTTATTAGACCTTTAGATGTGCAGCCCCTAAAAATTTGGATGCTTCGCTACCAAAGGAGCCCAAAACTACCCAAATAAAGTGCCTGAAGGAAGGTATCTTTTCTTATATATATATAGATCTTTGATTACTTTTGAATACTAAGATCCATCTCGTTCGACTTAATGATACCCCATACTTTAGTCAACATTATTAATTACGTATGAATTTTTATACGTTTGATGTTAAAATCTGACAACAAAAATAAGAGTAAAGCTATTATATTCCATGTTTGTGCGCTCAGTCATGACAGATGAATATGATTTTTTTTTGTTCGTATGTAGGCATTAATATAGATAGGATTATTTAAGTGAGAGTTGCTTTGAGGAAACCCCCCCCCAACCTTCCAATTCTATATTAAATATGCATTTTTGACCAATCGATTTTAAAAAATTCAAAACCGTCAAAAAAAAAAAAAAAAAACAGAAAAAAAAGTTTCACCTTTAAACCTTCTTTTTTTTTATTCTGTGTGTGGGTTCTATTCATTCTTTTTTTCTTTAATCATGACGTCCTTTTATGATGAAGTATGTAAATAAATTTAAAAATTAATCATGGAAGAAGGGAAAAAAAAAGGAGTTAATTTGATAACCATTGTAATCCATTGATTAAAAATAAATAGATCGAGATTGAAGATATGGAGTTTGACGAAGACGAACAGATCTATACTTATCCATGTCCATGTGGTGATAAGTTTGAAATAAGCATTGTATGTTTTAATAGTTTCTTTTTTTTTTTTTGTATAAATATATTAATTTTGATAATATATATAGGAAGATTTACAGGATGGAGAAGATGTAGCTCGTTGTCCTTCTTGTTCACTTATTATTCGAGTAATTTACGATCCTGACGAAT
The DNA here is from genome assembly GCA_016758965.1 of Circinella minor. NCBI lineage: Eukaryota > Fungi > Mucoromycota > Mucoromycetes > Mucorales > Lichtheimiaceae > Circinella > Circinella minor. Next base: position 1,305 of record JAEPRB010000304.1, read on the forward strand.
TTGCAGACGAAGGAGAAGAAACTTTTGAAGTGGGGAATACTGTTACTGTTGCTTAATCTTTTTTTACCCAATATATATACAAACAAACAACAAAACCCTTTATAAATTTGATCCCATTATTTACTATACTGCATCCTCCAAAAATAACACTTATTCATCCCCTTATCATTCTTTGTACACTTTATAAACATATATCATTTCTCTTTCTTTCTCTTTCTCTGTAAACAATTTTAATATAATTATTTTTTTTTTTTATTCCAACTAAAAACACAATTTTTTGTTATAAGTTTTTGAATTTTTGGAAAAAGAAGTAAGGATGGGTTATAATGGGATATACGATTGAAAGTGATGGTGGGGGTTTTTTTTTTTATTGTTTTCTTTTGCAAATGTGTATGATAAATGTTAATGATATAGTGTGCATATGTGTGTGTGTGTGTGTGTGTGTGTGTATGGGAGTGGGAGAAGTGTTATGTATTTATATATCCTTTTTCACTTCAGTCTTTTGACCAGTAGCAGTACGTTCCAAATCATTACGTTCATCAGCTAAACGATTATATTCAATCGATTGTTGTTCTACTTGTTTTTTAAGAGTTTCAAAATCACGATCTTGTTGTTTAAGTTGTTTTAATTCTGAATTAAGAGCAATGATTTCTTTTTTATAACTTTCTTCTTTATCAATAAATTGTTGATGACCTTCTGTAGTTGAATTGGTCTAGAAAAAAATAATAATATATAAGTCTTTCTTTCCTTTTTTTTCAAATAAATAGGATATAAAAAAAAAAAAAAACTTACCTCTTTTTTCAAACTTTCTAATTCTTCTTCACGTTTCAGTACTTGAAATACCAAAGTACTAGTACGTTCAAGAATCCTAATATTTATTTAAGTTTATTATATATAAAATATCTTCTTTCTACCTTCTTTTTTTTTTTTTTTACTTACAATGATAAGAAAAGAGTGAAGCCAGTAAGGTACAAGTTACGTTGAGCATAAAACTTTTTAGCTTTATTATTGGCTTCAAAACTATAATCATAATGTTGACGTTGTTCTCCATCCACTTCCACAGAATCAATACGTTGAAGTCGATTAATAGTATCTATTTTTTTTTTATATATATAAAAGAGATGGAGGTTTTTTTTTTAGTTAACTGAGAGAAATAATCAACTACTTTTATATATATTGCTTACCAATGAACAAGACAAAGATGAATCTATTAATATAAGATATAATAAAAAGTCAATATATATAAACTTTACATTTTATACTTTAAAAAAAAATAACTTACGCAAAGATGATCTTTAAAACATGAAGAGCTTTACCGACCTAATAATATAGAAAATATTGTTAAAAGAATTATTTATTTACACGTGAAATTATTAATAACTTACAACAGGAGAAGTAGAAGCAAACTTAAGCATAGCTCGACGCCAATGGGAAGGAAGTGGAAGCTATATAAATAATTCAAGTGTATGAGTACCTTTTTTTTTATTCTTTGTCATTCCCCAAGTGACTTAAACAAATAAACGCATGTACTATTTTTCATTAAAAAAAAACTTACTACTAAAATACAAAAAATGATCATCTATGTATAATAATAATAATAAAAAAAAAAAAGTCAAAATCTCGGGTTCGTTTTAAATACTTCATTAAAAAAAAGGGGTGTACCTCAGTGACCAAGATTCCAAAAGTAAGTGTATAGTAAATCGTCATATTGGCTCTTTTCTTCTTTTTAATATATAAAAGTAATTAAAAAAAGAAAAGAAGAGAAAAGAAACGTTAAAAAAAGAGGGGACGAGAATATATGTATTGTAAGAGAAAAGAAAAGAATTACTTGGCAAAAAATAAAAAAGCAAGCAGTCCTTTACACCCAGCCAAGCTTATGTGTATGCATAATATCCAATCAAAAAAAAAAAAAAACTACGTGATACTTTTTTATATGTTTGAAATTATATCATTCATAATCCCCCCCCCTCCCTTCATTTTATATAGTTTATAAATCAAATACGTAGCAATAATAACCATTTACTTCTTTCATTTCTCTCTCTCTATCTCTTTTTTACTTTTTACCTTTCCCCTCTTTCTCTCTCTCCCTTTAATCTTTCAATTTTTTTTTTTATTGACAAACGTAATATACAGTATTCTTTATTAAAAGTCTATTATTATTATTTTTTTCTTTTAAATAAATATGTATTTTTCAAAACGAAATAGTAGTAAAGATTTGTTGGTTTAAGCAAAAAAAAAAAAAATTAAAAAGTCAGCCTATTCTTTTTCAGGGTAACTTTTTTTTTTAATAGTTGTCAACAATCTTGTATTAAAAAGAAAAAAAAAATGATTCTTTCAAGATTCAATTCACTTTGTTCATGTCGATCGTCTACTTTTATATATCAACATATTCGTCCTTTTACAGCTACAACAAAAATATTAAACGATCGTCCTGTATGGGTTTTAACTGATGGTGGTATACAATCAACATTATCAGGAATGGCACTTGGTAAACGACTAGGTCAAGTGGAACTTAAAACTGTAGTCACTAGTAAAGGTAAACTCTATAACAAATAAAAAATTGGGATATAGAATAACACGTTTGTTATTTATTTATTTATTTATTTAGGATTACAAGTATTTCCACCTATTGTTCAAAAATATTTAGTGGATTGGTTTTTAAGTAGTCATAGTAATCAATCAAAAAAAATCAAAGAAAGTAATAAATTGCCATGGTATTTGACATTAAAAGAAGGTGAATGGAATGATCCAAAGCCCGATTTTGTTGTTTGTAGTGCACCTGATGCTATACCTGCTTGTTTAAGTGTAACCAAGAATAATCCTTTTACTTATTCAAGTAAGTTTAATAAATATATCATACTATGTTTTCACAACTATATAATCTAATGGGTATATATATATATATTAGTTTATGTGGGGTATCCAAATATTCCATTTTTATATTTTGATCAAGTTGTTTTACCAAAATATGAAATGGATGCAAAATTAGGTAATTTATAAAGTTAAATGGATATATATATTTATTTATTTATTCACTCTTTTTTGTTCTTTTATTAGCAAAATTGGGACCATTCTATTCCAAACAAAAGAATAGTATAGCTACACAGGTAATAAATAAATATCTATCTATCTATCTATCTATAATTCAACTCATTCAAATAATATTTGTTTTAGGTGCCATTATTAGATCTTGAAAAAAGAGAGAATGAAAATTCTTTAAATGATATTTTACCTTCTTCATTTTTGGATACAAATAATAAAATGATGACATTTATTATTGGTGGATATTCACCTCAATGTAGATGGTATTCAGAAGATGCCACTTTAATAGTGGATAATATACAGGTATATAAAACTATCGATTATATATATAAAAAAAAGAAAATTTTAAATATTGACATTGTATTTTCATTTTTTTTCTAGCGTATAGTGAAAAAATTAAATACAAAAGTTGCTGTTGTATTTACAGAAAAAACTACTCCTGAGGTAAATAGTAGTAGAAGGTAATAGAATAATAACACTAAAGTAACTAAAATAATAACATGTGATTATAAATTAGGTGAAGGAAAAAATAAGAAAATTATGTGATGATGCTACAAATTCAGTTATTATTTGGGATTCCATGATAGATACTGAAACAAGTTTAAAAAGAGCTCAAATTTATTCAAGTATTATTGATAAAGCTACTCGTGTAGTAGTTACTGCTGATCTTGACTATTCAGTTGCACATGCTGCTGCCAAACGGTAAAAAAAAAAAAAAAAAATTACATATATCAAACCAATGGGAAAAAATAATAATAACAATATTTTTTTTTTTTAAAAAAAAAAATTTAGTAAACCTGTTTATATTGTATTTGGTGATCGTTGTCGTCAACATTTATCACGATTTCATCGATGGGCTCGTGAAAATAGAATAACTCGTAAATTAAGATTAGATCGTGGAAGAGGTGCTTCACAAAAACAACAACATCATGCCTATGATCCTTTTAGTTATTTAGGTAATCATGGACCTTGGGCAGATGGATTAAAACTTGTGGATAATGAAAATACATTAGAACATATAAAACATGAAGTGACAGAATTACGTCAAGAACGGGTTACAGGAAAACGTAGAAAGGATTAATCTTATATTCCTTTTTTCCTCCCCACCACTCAACCTGTATTATTATATTAAAAAAAAAACACACACACACACACGTATATATACACATTTACTATTACATACTTAAATAAAAAGAAAAAGGGTGGGGAGAGAGGGGTCATTAAATAAGAATGACATAATAAAATAAAAAAGAATTTCTAGTATGAATGGACTATCATGGAATATTTAGTATCATGCTGAGGAAACAAAAAATGAAATAACTAAATATAGAAGGTTTGACCGAAATTCAGGGAAAAAGCCCAAAGAGTTAATTTACTCAATCTAGTAAAAATCAAAAAAAAATATAAAAAGAAAGAAAAAAAAAGTGTGTGTGTGTGTGTGTTTCTTTTTCTTTTTATATTTATCATGGATTCTTATTTCTTCAACATGTTTATTAAAAATGTAACTAGTGGTAATAGTGTCAATAAAAAAACTACTACTATTACTACTCATCTTGTAAATCATAATACCAATGCTTTTTGTTCTCATTGTGGTGTTGATATTACACGTTTCAGGTACGTAAAAAAAAAAAAAAAGTGGAGTGAACATCTATCTAATGACTTTTTTATGATTATTTTAGTCATGAATTTTGGTGTCGATATTCTCAATAAAACCAAATAGTTTTATATAACTATTTTACTTGTAAATCTATATAACCCAATTCTATCGTTACATAACTATATTATCCATTATCATGTATACACTTACTTCTTTTTATATATACATTTCTTGATTTCTTTTGATATACTATATTTACTTATTGTAACCACACACACACACACACACACACATATTATTATTTTTTGATTAAGTTTTTTCCTATTATACATACCCCGCGCCTAACCCCACAATTTTATTTTATTTTTACAATGAGGGCTGTCACAATGCCCTATTTTTGATTTTATAATCCCATCCATGTACATACTACTATTGTTATTTCTCTCTTTTTGTTATATGAATTTCCTTTCTTTTTTACTAAACATATATTACGTGTATGTACATAACAATTGTTCCCCCTCTTATTATTATTCGTCTTCTTTTTTTTTTTGTACACATCTTTTTCAAATGATCATATATATATATATATTTACAAAATAAAACATAAACAAATTATGATGACATTTTTTTTTTCAAAAAGTGATGAGGGTTCTAACCCCCCCCCTTTTTTTTTTTTTTTTCTAAAATTTTCATTTGATGTCATAGATATTCCGATTATTATTATAAAAAGTTACAGTGAAAAAGAGAGAGAAAACAAAAATAATATATATATATATATGTATATACCGATCCAAGGTTGTTGTTTTTTTTTTTACACATGATGTCTTTAATAAACCAACAAAAAGATCATTTTAAAAAAAAATCATGGGTTTATTTATTTGTTTGTCTCATACCTCTTCAATATTATATTTATCTCAGATGTAAATATTATCATTTGTATTAGGGGAGTTGTTTGTTAATGTAAGAAAAACAAATGGAAGAACCAATAAAAGTCAATAAATAAGCATGGTTGTTAGTTCTCAGGGGTGTGTTTGTATTATATTACGTTTACGTATTTATTTTTTTTACAACAGTAAAAAAAAGAATAAGAATAAAGATAAACAAAGAAAGAAAAGAACAAAGAAAAGAATGGGCTTTGGTTTCGGAGGCTGTTGATAAAAAGGTTGGAAATAGGAGAAGGGGGAATGGCTAAGCAAAAAAAAAACGAGGAATGTTTGTATTTTCGGCATTACCGGGATAAGATCGGATTTCATTTTTTTTTTAAGGGTTGGGAAAAAAAAAAAAAAGGAAGAAGGGGGGGGGGAAGAAAGGGATTTAAGATTTTTCAACCTTGTCATACTTTGATTTATAAATCCAAGAATTACCCATGATACCACAACCTTGTTTATCAGCCATGCGGTAATATTTAGCAGCCTGATACAAATCTTTTTTAATTCCTTTCCCTCGATAATAAGCAGTGGCTAATTCATTTTGTGCATCTGGGTCACCCAAGTCAGCTGCAAGTTTAAAGAAATGAACCGCTGTTTCTTTATTTTTACGTGTTCCCCATCCATGAAGATAAGAATTACCCAATTCATAAATGGCCATAATTAATTCACTTTTAGCAGCCGATGTATTCACCGTACTTGAAAGATTTTTTAAATCCATGACAGCATGTTCAGCTGCTTTTTGTAAATATTGAAATGCTGTTTGTTCATTTCTCTTACATCCCTATATATTTATATAGTGAGAGAGAGAGAGAGAGAGAGAGAGAGTGGGAGGGGAAAGATTATTATAAGGAAAGAGGGGAATTTTTATTTATTTATGTTAGTTTATTGTATATCATCATCATCATCATCATCATTGTTGTTTTGTTTTGTTTTGTTTCAGTGTAACAATTGAAAAAAAAAAGAAAGCTAGTCTTTCTTTCGAATTGTATTATTTATGTGTGTGTCAAGTATATTATAAAAAGTATTACTAACCCAACCATGACGTAACGACACACCAAAAAGAAACATACCAATAGGAGAATCTTTATTAGCTGCTTGACGAAAACAATCGGTAGCTAAATCCAAACGACCTTGTTCATGATATTGAATACCTTGAGCTACTAATCCTTCTCCTTCCGATTGTGGACGATTTTTACTACTCCATTCAATTGAATGACGAATTTGTTTTGATAATTTTTCAGATAATCCAGGATGAGCCGAAGGTGGAGGTAAACAAGGGGATAAAGGAGGTTGATTATAAGAAGAAGGTGTAGTAGGTGACGAGGGAGAAAATTGGGTAGTATAAGGTTGTTGAGGTAAAAGTAATGTATTAGGTGAAGGTGTACGTGGTGATACACTATAAGGTGATCCACCACTTTGTGTACCAGGTGTTAATTGAGGTTGTTGTTGTTGTTGTTGCTGTTGTTGAGGTGGAGGAGATCGAGCTGCACTTGTAGGAGTAGAATGATTAGAATAAGTAGTCGTTTGTGGTTGATAATAACCTTGTTGTTCATGTAATTGTTGTTGTTGTTGTTGTGTACTTTGAACTAAACTTGGTTGATAATATCCTGTTTGATTACTAAGATCACGTTGTTCTTGTACTTGTTGAGAATGAGGTGATGTTATAGAACGAGAAGATGTTGAAGGAATAACAAGTGGAGCTAATGGTTGTGGATGTTGACGGGATGAATGTTGTTGTTGTTGTTGTGATGATGAATTTGTAGGTTTAAGATAATTATTATTATTATTCTTATTATTATCAGTACCATGATGATAATAACTATCTACATTATTATTGGTATAGGTAGATGTTGATTGTTGTTGTTGAGTCGTAATAGGAGTATCAAAATTATATCCACTCACATTAGAAGTACGATGATGATCATCCATATAAACACTTGCCGTTTGATCCACTGAAATTTGTTCAATCACTGCAGCAGAAGGTAAAGGTACATCCACATAAGCATGTTTCATTTTAACAGGTGATTCTGCTTGTTGTACACGTGGTTGATGTTTCATTAGGGTGGATTCTGGACGTAAATTACGAATATCAGAATGTAAAGAATCACTACTTTCATCATTAAAAAAACTCATATGAGCCATAGAAGGAGCTAAAGAAGGTGCATAAGAAGTTCTTGATCCATCTACATGAGGATTTAAATTTTGTGCACCATAAATACTTTGTGGAGTTACTTGAGTATGTACCAATGTCGATGTTTGTGGTTCTAAAAGTTTATATATATATATATATATATATATATATAGGAGAAAAAATTGGGAAATTAATTTAGTAAACCAAAAGAAAATAATTCTAGGAGTAGAAGGAGAAATTACCAATATAAGTTTCACGAGAAATACCAACGACGCGTTCATTTTTTGGATCCACTAATGATTCACGTAAATCATAAGTACTATAGACAGATGCATCACTTTCTCTGTACGACTAGATTTTTTCAAATATAAAATGTTAAATATAATAATTTGGGGGGGGGGAAGAAAAGAGTTAATCTTCGGGGTTTTTATTTTGTTATTCTCGTGTTTTCCCTTTATATAATTTACCTGATCTTTCTGTTGTTTATTATATTGATTTTGATAATCATTAGAAACAGTCTGATATATATATATATATATATATTGAAGTCAGTGGGGGGGGGAAAGAATATAATTTAATATAATGTTCATTATTAAAGTTTCTTTTTGCTAGGTTACTATTAAAATAAAGTAAAAAAAAAAAAAACATACATGGTATCCAGGAGACATTGTATTTGCAATTCCTGGAGGGGGTCCAGGTACCAATCTACTTTTACATTTTAGAAAAGAACATTAGAATGAAATGAATTTCTTGGAACAAAAAAAAAAAGAAACAATCTCGTATGTATACCTCGAATTAGGAGTTGAACTATTAAAGGTAGGTGCAGTACTATTATAAGTTGTTGTAGGGTTGTTATATTCAGTAGGACTTGAGTTTAATTTTTTAAACATTGTTATTGAATTCTTTATGTTGTTATATCACGAATTGTATGGTTGTTTGGTTCGTTTCGTTTCGGTTGGTAAAAATAAATAAAATAAAGTGTGTTTAAAATAGAGAGAGAGAGAGAGAGGGTAATATAGAAAATAGTTTTTCTTTATAATAATAAAATAATAGATTGGAATAATAATAAAATAAATGAGGTTATTAAAATCTAATAATGCATAATAGATGTTTTTGCCACCAAGAGATAATAAAAAAAATAATAATAATAATAAATGGGGTTATTAATGATGATTAAATTATCTCCACTTTTTTTTTTTTTTGAATTTAAATAAAATATAAAAGATTGTAAAAAAAAAACAAAAAAAAACAAAAAACAAAAAAAAGTTGAAAGGAACGGAAAAGAAATAAAGAGATCAAAGAAAGAAAAATAATGAAATATAAATTGAGGAGGCTGAGTGTGAGTTGAAAGTGATATAGAAAACGGTTATAAGTTTTGTACTCTTGTTACTTTTCAATATATAATAAATCACTTTTAACACGGTTCTGCTTTATTTGTGGAGTTATTTTTCGAGAAGAAAGGGGGGGGGGAGATGTTTAAAGGAGGGAGGAGGGAGGGAGGAAAGAGGAGGAAGAAAAAAAAAAATAGTTTATATAAAGTTGATAAATTAGAAATAATTATATAGGTTGATTTGTTGTATTTTAAATTTACTAAATTCGATGACCGAGAATGCTGTATCAAAGCCTTTTTAGGTACGTTGGTAACACCTTTAAAATGCATTTACCACGAGGCGAAAGCATTTTTATATATATAACTTTGAAATTAGAATGAAATTTATTTTAGCGGGAAAAGAAACCCCATTTTTATTTTATTTTTTGAAGGATAAGAAAAGGTATATGTATCATTATTATTATTATTTTGGTGGAGGAGAGGAATGGAGATGTCAAATCATTTATTTTGTTTTATTATATGAATTAGTTTGACAAAGAAAATGGTTGTCGTTGTTATGTATATATTTTTTATATATAACTAAGAGATAAAAAAAAAAAAATACTCACTTTTATAGGATTTTTTTTTTACACACTAAAACATTTACATCAAGTACTTAATAACCATTTGTCGATCTTTCTTATTTCTCTCTCTCTTTTTTTTTCTTATAATATATAGTAATATAAGTCTATTGAACTTATAAATAACGACGACTTGGTTATGTCATGCCATTTTTTTTATACATATTTATAGAAAAATGGTATAATAAGAATTCAATTTTATTATGCAGTAATTTTCTTTCCCCCCCCTCCTTCACCCCACTCGTTTTAGATGATATTTTTACACCCATCCATCAATGGCAGAAAAGAAACATTTACATCCCCGGTCAAGCATTAATAGATAAACAAGTCTTTATATAAATATATATTCCTCTCCCCCTACCTTCCCATTATTTATAAAAAAACAAAATATATTTTATAAATACATTTACCAGTTATATATACTTACATCAAATAAAAAATAAAAAATATTATTTTAAAATGTTAACCTCTATATATAAACTTTATTTCCCCAAAAATCCAGAAAGTCAGTCAATTAATTGTTGCCTTTAATAGACAAGATTCAATTTTTTTTTTTTTTTTTTTTTTTTTTTTGCCCTATATATATCTCGTGTTGTCACGTTAAAAAAAATTGGTTAAAATATCCAAACCATTCTTTAGAGTGTGGATAGTATAATTTACCAAAGCGATTTTAAAATTGATAGAAAGAGAGGGTTCAATATATATATAATGTCATCCTATTCTTGAGTCTCTGTTATGTGGATGATAATAATATACATTACGAGTAGAAACATCTGTCAAAAAAAAAAAAAAAAAAACTTAAATGAAAAATGTCATGTGGACAATGAAGTTATTTTTATCTAATTTATTTACCCTCCGTTTGGGGAGAATGGTATTCCTGCAGATAATAGACTTTTATTGTGACTTTTAAAAACGAGCTAAACATGTTTTTTTTAATAATTTCAAACAAATTTATTTTTATTTTTGAAAAAGACAAACAAAAAAGAATATTTTTTATTTCTTAATATATTTATAATATAAGTAATTTTATGTGTGTTTTTTTTAAGCAAAATTCGATGGATAGATAAAATCATCAATAGGAACAAAATTTTCTTTGATAGTACGTGTAGAAATAAAACGCACCAATAATGACCAACTACCCGCTTTATCATTTGTACCAGAAGCACGTCCACCACCGAAAGGTTGTTGACCCACCACAGCACCCGTACATTTATCATTAATATAGAAATTACCAGCGGTATGACGTAACAAATTACTACCCTTGACAATGGATTCACGATCTCTTGCAAAGAATGCACCCGTTAAACCATATTCTGTTGTTTCTTGAATCAATTTACATGTTTGTTCAAATTGATTATCTTCATAAACATAAAGAGTGACAACAGGACCAAATATTTCATCCGTTAAAGTCTTGGTCATAGCATCCTTGCTAATAATGATCGTAGGTTCAATAAAATAACCCACAGAATCATCACATTTACCACCTGCTAATACTTGACAATTATCATCTGTTTGAGCATGATCGATAAATCCTTTAATTTTATCAAAAGCAAATCGATTGATAACAGGACCCATAAAGTGTTCAAATTCATGAGAAGGACCTTGTTTAATCTTGGCATGTTCTTCCAATAAATATTTACGGAAAGTAGGATAAAGACTTTGAGGAATATAAGCACGACTGCATGCAGAACATTTTTGACCTTGGAATTCAAATGCACCACGAATCGTTTGTAAAGCAGCATGACGTACACCTTGTTCATCCAGGGATGGATGTAATAAATGATAATTTTTACCTCCTGTTTCACCCACAATACGTGGATAACTTGTATACTTGTCAATATTATTACCAATCTCTTTCCATAATTTACGGAAAACAGCAGTAGAACCTGTATAATGCAATGAAGAGAATTCAGGATGACCAATCGCTGTAGCACACACTTCTTCAGCTGGACCAGGAACAAATTGAACGACTCCTGGAGGTAAACCAGCTTCCACCAAAAGTTCATATACTAAATAATTGGATAATACAGCTGAAGGAGAAGGTTTCCAAAGAACTACATTACCCATTAATGCAGGTGCACTAGGTAAATTACCACCAATGGCAGTAAAGTTAAAAGGTGAAACGGCAAGTACAAATCCATCCAATGCACGATATTCAGCACGATTCCAAGTACCAAATGCATTTTTAGGTGGTTGAATTTGATACATTTCTTCTGCATATTTACAGTTAAAACGCCAAAAATCACATAATTCAGCAGCAGCATCAATTTCTGCTTGCCAAATATTTTTACCTTGACCTAACATGGTGGCAGCCATGATTTTATATCTATATCAAGTATGTGGGGGGGAGGGTTGAGTTAATATATCCTTTATTTCTCTTTCCTTTTGTTCAAGCTTTTTTTTTTAATTCCTCTCTCTTTTTCCCCTCCCCCTTCCCAAAAGTCAATCATTGTACTCACCTATATTTACTTGAAAGTAAATCAGCTGCCTTAAGGAATACAGCCACACGATCATTAAATGGAAGTGATTCCCAACGTGCTTTAGCTACCATAGCACCATCAATAGCCTTTTTTTTAAAATAAATAAATCCCATTTAGTTTCAATGTATGCAATGCATTTTTTTTTTAAAAAAAAAAAAAAAGAACGTGATTTTTGTTATAATAACACTATTTTACCTTTTTAATCAAAGAAGCATCTGCTTCATGATAATTACATACAACTTTAGCATGATCAGAAGGATTGAATTGTTTAGCTGTTGTACCAGTAAAAATCTATATATGTAATCATTTTAATCAACTTTCACAAGAAATGGTTTTTATTTTTCAACGTGTCAAAAAAAAAAAAAAAGAATTACCTTTTCACCATTAATGACAACAGGAACTTCTAATGGAAGTTCAGCACGCATAGAATCAATAGCCTCTTTAAGTTTTTGTCTTTCAATGGAACCAGGAGCATAGTTTTTCTATTTTAGATTTTTTTAAAATATATACATGAAGGTTATTAACATCAATCCAAAAAAAAAAAAAAAGTTATTGAAAGAAGTAGAAGTAACAAATGATTATTATCTTTACCATAGGCTCATTATCAATAGCTGGTAACTTAAAGTGAGCAAGAGAGGGTGTTTGTAATGCGTTTGACATGATGGAGAGCTATTAGATTTCTTTAAAAAATGAAAATGAAAAAGAAAAAGACAATTCTTTTTTTTTTTGCTTATTCAAAAGTTCTTTTATATTTATTTTTTTCTGTACATATTTTTTGAATGCATAGAGTATCCCTCCAACCCCTTCTTTTTTTTTTTTTTTTTTGCCACTATCACTAACACACAATACATTTTTAGTTCTATATTTCTTTCTTTCTAAACAACAAACAATATATAAAAAACGCGTCTATATGGAAACTTTCTCACGCAGTCGTCAAGTTGAAAGCGACGAATCAAATGGAAGATGACCCATACTTTTTTTTCTATATTATGCATTTCTTACCCCCTTACATTTCTTTCCCCCCCAAAAAAAACCCCCCCTTAAGCTTTTGTGGTCTTAAGTTAATTTATTCTCTTTCCTTCTTCGAACACCCCCCCAAAAAAAAAACCTTGTTCGTTTAAATCAGATTTTAAACCTTATGAACGACACACAACTTGTTTATTTTTATATACTTATAAAAATAAAAGAATCATGTAGAAACTCTCTTTATTTTATTTATGAACCGTATATATATATATATATCATTAAATTCACATCATTGATATCAATAAAAAAAAAAGTTAATATTCTTCTATCTAATTCTATAGAGTAAATAATCATTATTAAAAATGACAAAAAGAAATTACAACGAAAATCTAAGGTACATGGGGCGGAAAAAAAATAATACAAACAAAGAATATTAATAAAACTACTTTTTTTTTTTCAAATGATTTACTCTTTCTTCAAAGTCTTCAATAATAAAAAGTTGGAAATTTTATATGAAACAAGTCAGAATGTTTATTTCTTTTAACCCCTCCGCTGGAATCATATTAGTATGATCCCATCATGTGAAATAATATGATTGGAAGGGAATAAACGATATAAAACGGCTTAGTTTTTTTTTTCAAATATAAATAAATAAATAAAGAAGGGCTAACGGAGAACCCGAGGAAATAATGCATAAATAATAACTTCAACTCCCGCTTTGTTTTTGTTTTTAATGCAAAAAACAAACTCAAGAGACTAAGTACCCTCTTTTAATCTAATAATAAAGAATTTACCCTATAGAAATTTTTTTTTATTTCTTCTCTCTCTTTCTTTCTCCTCCATATTCATCGAGTTATGAAAAACCATTTATATAAAAAGGAATATAGAATTGAATGCTTTACAAAGATAAATAGGATTATTTCAAAATTGAACAAAATCGTATTATTTTATCTTGGAAGATACGGTATAAAATTGGGTGCTGGGGGTGTTGTCATAGGGATTATTCTCATTATATATTATGATTATATGTTACAATCGGTACAAATGACCCGTCTCCAATTGATGAACTATTATAAAATTACGAATAGCTAATATATTAACTGCTTGGGTATAATGATTATACTATTTTTCTAAAACGATTCGTTAAATTGTTAATACGTAAGCTTTATTCTATTTTTTGAATAATTTTATTTATTATACGTAGGAAAGAAAAGAATTTTTAAAGTGGAGGGGGAGAGAGAATGAATCATTATCTATTATCAGTGAAAAAGGAAAAATTGTTAGTATATAAAAACATATGTTTTGAGAACACATGGAATATGAACTTATATGAAAAGTGAATACGTATATCAAATGAAACTGTCTTGAATAAAAGTATTTCACTTGTTTATATTTTTGATTATATATAAGTTTCGTCTTTTTTTTTTTTTCTATTCATGTCTAAAACTAAAACTTATGATCAAACAACTTTTTTATCATAGTATTAAATTCATACGTATTCACATGAAAAACATCCCTTTTTTGATAGTTCTCGGGATAACAGATAAATCACTTATTAAGTTCACAATACACAATCTAGTGAGAGCACATACTTATTTATATATGAAACTTGATAATTTGCCATGTGATTTAGATAATAATAAAAAACATTATCAATATAAGAATTATTTGTAATCCTTTCCTTTCCTCTTTTTCCGTGATTTGTTTATTCTAAATGTATGTAAGATTTAGTCTATGTATAAAGAAATACATTCATAATAGAAAGGTTATACTATCAATGAAAAGAATAACAAATAAAACAATAATAATAATAATAATCATGAAAAAGATATTTCATTGATGCAACTCAGGAGAAACATTTTAACACATGTAATTTTTTGTAAAGATTACATAAAAATACGTATCCTTTTCTTTTTTTTTTTTTTTTTTCTCTCTCTCTCTCTTTTTTTTTATTTCTCTCAGCTATTAAATAATAATCAACAGTTATATATAATACCCATGACTGAACATAACGTATTTACAGACACAAACCCTTACGATAATATTCGTAATTTAAATAACGACAATGATGAAGAAGAAGAAGAAATAAGAGAAATTTCATCAAGAGAAGAATATACACCACCTCCTACAGATAATAATAATAATAATAGTAATAATAATACAAATGATAACAATAGTGATAATAACAATAATGATAATAATAATAATAATAATGATGAGAAACAACAACAAGATCAAGATGAAAAAGTAAATGATATAAGAAAACAAAAAGAAGAATCAACAACTCCATCTACTACTCAAAAAGAAGAAGAGAATACTACATTTTGGTATCGACTTTCATCTATTCCACTTGTTCAAGAAAGTGTTGGAAAAGTTCAACAATATCCACTTGGAAGATTTGCATTAAAACAAGCAGAAACAACATGGACGAAAGCATCTATTCAAGCGAATCGTTCTTTACCTACTTATGCTCAAACTTATTTTAATAAAGTAGGATGTCTTTCATTAGATGTTCTTGAACAACGATTTCCTGTTGTTTATCAACCTACAGAACATATTATTCATACTGTCAAACAATCATCTAATCAAGTATATGATACATTACTTTTACCAGTACATCAAGCTGTTCATCTTATGGATCGATTCTGGACGACACATAATAATAAAAGAAGAACCAATAAACAAGTGAACGTCGAAGAAGAGTTAACTCATTTATATGAAACCAAAGAAATGCTACAAGAATTATTTAATCAAATGACAAAAATGAGTGATCATTTACGTGATTGGACTACTTGTGTTGCAAGTCAAGTAGGAAATCAAATTAAAGATAGTTATGAAATGAAACAAGCTGAATGTAATCAACGTATTTTGGAATTGACAAGTGAACTCGTTACTCAGTTAGATTCTGCTTATGTAAAAACAGTTTCTATTCCACCTATTATTCAAACCAAATTGGAACCTTGGATAGCTTTTTATCATACGATACGTAATGAAGCAACAACAGCCATTGACACTAAAGAAAAAGAAAAAAATCAAGATATATCATCATTTCAAAAGGCTTCAAGAATTATTATTTTAACTCAACATTGTTTATTACCTGCTTTACAAAATTCTATTGATACTATTCAGGAACAATTGAAACATTATGCAACCTTATCTAAAAGTAAAGTAATGAGTGAATTTAGTTCACTTAATAATAATAGTATTCATGCTTAATTATTCAAAAAAGAAATAAAAAACTTTCACACATTTTTAAAAGTACGATCAAAGTTGGAAGGGGTATAACCAAAAAAAGTAATGATAGCGAAATTGGGAAAATAACGAATTGTTATTGTAATAATCCGCGGACAGGTGTACAAATGCAGCAGCAGCATAAAATATATATTTTTTTACCCGTTGACTCCCACCTCCTTAACACTTTATTATTATTTCTTTTTTACCTCTTCTTTCTTTTTCTTTTTCTTTTTCTTTTTTGTCAAAGCTTTTTGTAAAAGAAAAAAAAAATTAGTGTTTTTTTTAATAACCGTCATTTTTTTTTTTTCAAAACGCATTCAAAAACATATATAAAACAGACAAAATAACTTATCCCCTCCCACCTTTTTTTTTTTTTTCTGCTTTCACCTTTATCCTTTTCACTTTTTTTTTTTTACTCTAAAAGAAATTGATAACCAAAAAGCTCAAGAATCACCAACACGCAAATATAAAAAAAAAAAAAAAAAATTCCAATGTTTTGGTGTCATGCCACTCTTTATCGATCCATTGCAAAAGGAACATGGGGATCTACCATGCGTAGGACAACGACGACGCATATGAATAAAATAACACCATTTCATACGTCTACTCAATTAAAAAGAACTGCGGCTGTCATTTCACAACAAGAAAAATTAACAACACGATCCAATCTTAATGTGATTGACTTTTTTGATCCTGCTTTAGCATCCCAACCTCCTTATTATACCTTTAATCATGGAGCCGCTGGATTTGCTAAAAGTGATAAAAAACCAACAACAACACCTCAAGAAGATGCTATTTATTCAAGTATTCAAATAGGTGATGATGCTTATTTTAAAAGACATGATGCTTTAGGTGTAGCTGATGGTGTAGGTGGTTGGAGAAAACATACAGGTAATAAATAATAATAAAAATCAGGTGATCCCGTTCCCCCCCCCCCTTTATATATATATATATATATATATATATTTTATATTTTATATAGGTATATGCAGATGAGACAGACAGACATATTTATTTATTATTTTTTAATTATTATATAGGTGCTAATCCAGCTTTATATGCAAGAAAATTGATGCATTATGCTCAATTGGAATTAGATCGTATTGATAATAATAAGCGACCTTCTCATGTACAACAAGATCAATTAGATCCTGTCATGGTATTAGAAAATGCATATCATCTTACTTCATTGGATGCTCAAAATGAGGCAAGTATATATATATATATATATCAAAAAGGATGGAAAGGGAATAAAAAAAAAGGAGGAGGAGGAAGAGGAGGAGGGGGGAACGGAACGGATATGGGATTGAAAGGAGAGGAGGAGGGGTAAACATGTATGGGGTGGAAAGAGGCGAGGGGGGGGGCGAGTGATTTCTTTTTTATTGAATAATAAAACTTTTTCATTTCATTTCAAGTGAATTTGTTTAAAAAAAAAAAGGGGGGGGGGGAGGGAAGGAACGGGTAAATCTATGAATTTGAATGGGAAAAAAAAAAGAAATATTTTTTTTAATCTGACACAATATATATATATATATATATTTACACAAATAGAATTTTGTAGGATCTACAACAGCATGTATAGTCATGTTATGCCAAGATGAACTTCGTGTTGCTAATCTTGGAGATTGTGGCGTATCTATTATTCGACGTGATGATTATGTATTTCGTTCGGAAGAACAACAACATTCATTTAATTTTCCTTATCAACTTGGTACGGCTTCATTTGATTATCCTTCCGATGCACAGGTAAAAAAAAATTGAGGAAGAAGAGGAGGAGGAGAGAAAATGGAAAGTTGAATGAATAGTATAATCATTGGGTTTACTAAAAAAAAAAAAAAAAAAACAATCATTTAGCAATTTTCAATCAAAATAGAAGAAGGAGATATTATTATTTTAGCAACGGATGGATTATTTGACAACCTCTTTGATGATGAAATATTAGAAGAAGTTCAAAATTGTATTAAAGAATATGAACAATCAGAAGATGGAAAAAGGGAACATGAAGAAAATAAAAAATTAAATTCTTCTTCTAATACTACTACAATATCAACCTCATCATCATCATCATCATCATCGACGACTGTACCTCAGCTGATATCAGATGCTCTTGCAATACGTGCTAGAATTGTAAGTGAAGATCCAGGGAATCCATCTTCACCATTTCAGTGTAGAGCAATGCATGAAGGCATGTATTATCAGGTGAGTTTATTTTATTTTATTTTTTTTTTATTTCCCTTTGTAAATGAGTTTTGGAAGTGGTAGGGGAAAAAAGCTGGGTAATTAAAAAAAAAATGTATTATTTTTTTTTAGGGTGGTAAAGCAGATGATATAACTGTATTAGTTGCAATAGTGAATCGTGATGATCGACCACGCGAATATTCACCACCTCCATTACCATAATTTTTTTTTTTTATGTAATTTTTTTTATTATATATATATATATAATGGCATGCATACCCTTCATCAAAAAAAAAAATACACCTCATTTCCCCATATTATTTTTTTTTTGTATATAAACTATTTGATTTCCCCTCTCTCTCTCTCTCTCTCTTTTTTTTTCTTTCTCTTTTCATCGGCATCATTCATTATTATTACTATTATTATTATTATTGTTTTAGGATATTTTAACTATTTACAACATGAATATTATTCGCACCAATTGTATATTCCCTTTTTTTCAAAAAAAAAATATCAACTTTCCCCCCCACCCTTTCTTATTCCTTCATAACAATCATCTCCAATTATTTTTAATTTGAGAATTACGTACAATCAACGAACTTTTTTTTTATATATCAAAGAAAAAGAAAAAGAAAGAATTTTTGTTTTTTGTTTTTTTTTTAGTACGTATTATTATCATTGATTAAAACAAATAGATTATATAAATAAATAAATAAATAAAAAAAGAGAGAAATTCTTATAATATAATAATACTTAATATATATAATTGTATAGAACAAGGGAAAAAAAAGGGGGGGGGAGGGGAGGGAAGGGGGGGAAAGTATATATAAAAACTGTACAAATTGATTACGTATTGCTGTTGTTTTGTTTTGTTTTGTTTTAAAAAAAAAAAAAGAAAGAAAGGGTTATTATTTACGTCTTTCATCACTACTACTACTAGTAGAAGGACGATCATTATTATGAGGATGAGTTGTAGTAGTATTATCAATATAAGGTTCAATAATATAATCTGACTTATTATCATGAACCATGACTTCAGTAGGAATATCATGTTGACTATTCTTTTCATCTATAGATAATTTATCATCATTGGTAGTAGGAATGACATGACCTGGATCTTGATCTTGAGCCGCTTTATGTCTACGTGCTTGTTCTTCTACTTTCCATTCAGCACCACGGAAAGAACCTTCCATACGAGCCATCACACAACAAGCAAGACAATTACCCAATACATTAATTGAAGTTCTACCCATATCCATAATAGCATCCACACCCATAATGACAGTAACTGCACCAATAGGAAGACCATATTGAGCTACAGTACCTGCTAAAACAATAAGTGAAGCACGTGGTACAGCAGCAACACCTTTGGATGATAACATGAGTGTACCCATAATAGAAAGTTGAGTGCCCACTGATAAATTCATACCACCTGCTTGAGCACAAAAGATACTAGCAAGAGCAAGATGAAGTGTTGTACCATCCAAATTAAATGAATAACCACTAAATATTAAATTATAATCGTGTTAGTTTATATTGACTCCTTCTTCTTCTTCTTCTTCTTCTTCTTCTTATATTTACGTACGTTGGAATAACAAAAGAAACTAATGAATTAGGACAACCAAATTCACGCATACGTTCCATGGCTTTAGGTAAAGCAGATTCACTGGATGAAGTACTGAAAGCAATAAGCCAAGGTTGACCAATACTTTTAAAAAATCCAATAATAGGAACACGACATAAAAGCATGACAGGAAATAAAATAACGACTAAAAAGATAACAAGGGAAGCATAAAGAGCACCAATAAGTTTACCGAGATTACCAAGGACACCAATACCATTAGCACCTACAGTAGCAGCTAAAGAAGCACCAATACCAATAGGAGCATCTATACATACAACATTATAAATTTGTTGTGAGTTTCAAATATATAAAAAAAAAAGTTTATGTGTCATGTTTTTGTATGTAATGTAAAACGTGAGAAGAGAGATATTTACAATTCATAATAAGAGCCACCATTTTAAAAATAACCTAAAAAAGAAACGACTTGTTAATAATTTTAATCAAAAGAATGATGAATTTATTATTTTTTACCTGAGAAAGTGATTCACAAATCATAAGCATCACTGCACGTGATTTTTTATCTGCTTTAATAGCAGCACAAGCAAACATAGCAGCACAAAAGACAACACCAAGAATTTGATCTTCAACAGCAGCAGCAAAAAAGTTTTCTGGAATAATCATAAACATTTCACCATGCCATGTAATATCACTATTTTTACTTGCAAGTTCACTTGCATCTGAATTATCACTATCACCAGGTAAAATAACACCCACACCAGGTTTAACCAAATTGGCCATAATTAAACCCACTGCTAATGCAAAAGTAGTCACTATTTCAAAATACTGTAATATATATATATTTTTTAGTTTTTTTGATCTTAACATTCTTTGAAATTCAAAGCTTACAATAATAGTCTTGATAGCTAATTTACCAACGGTTGTAATATCTTCACTGTGACCTACGTAAAAAAAATTAAGGGGTTACGTAAGGGGGGGGAGGTTAATAGAAGGTTTTTTTTCCATATATAATATATATATATATATAGAGAGAGAGAGAGACATAAATGTATGATTCTTACCTGCAATACCAAGTACCAAAGTAGAGAAAATTAAAGGTACAACAATAATTTTAATCATACGAATAAAAGCAGTACCTAATGGTTCGATTTCTTGAGAAAAT
This sequence comes from Circinella minor, assembly GCA_016758965.1. Classification (NCBI taxonomy): domain Eukaryota; kingdom Fungi; phylum Mucoromycota; class Mucoromycetes; order Mucorales; family Lichtheimiaceae; genus Circinella; species Circinella minor. The sequence goes on from JAEPRB010000304.1 coordinate 22,556, forward strand.
TCGGGTTGAAAATAACCAACAAGAATACCCACGAAAATACCAGCGAAAATCCAAAAGGTTAAATTGGTCCATTTATTTAAAAATCGCCAAACGCGTTGAAAAGGATGCCAAAGGAATGTATTCCAAATGAATAAAAGAATTCGACCTAATTTTTTTACCCAGGGTGGATAATCTACTTTAGCTTCATGGACTTCAAGATCAGGTTGTTTACTTGTTAAGGATGGTTTATTAAATTTATTTGCAAAAGCAGATTTAAATTTTTCCATGATTTTTTATAATAAGAAAAAAGAGAGAAAAAGAAAAGAATGGATTCCAAAAAAAAAAAAAAATTGGCTCTTTTTAAATATTTTTTTTTTTTTTTTGGTTTAGAGAGAGACAACAACAATTTAAAGTTATATATAATAATGCAAAGTATAATATATAATTGTTGGGAAAAAAAAAACATATATAAAAATGGACGATAAGAAACTAAATTCTTTTTAGAGGAAGTACTTGAAAAAAAAAAAAAAAAAAAGCTGAGCCAAACCTCTTTTATTATTTATTATTTTCCCATATCATCAAGATAAAAAAAAAAAAATGAGTGATAATAATTTTGTGATCGTGTAACCCTCTTATTCTCTCTTATTCTCTCGTAATCAAGAGGGTTCGTCATTATACTTTTTTTTTTCTTTGTGTTACAGTGATCCGTCTCTCCTTCATACAGTAACTATTTCCTAATTTGAAAAAAGATAAGTTCCTAAAGTGAACAATTTTTACAATCCATGAATTGTCTTTTCTTTAATGGGTTGTTATATGTGTGGCTGAAAAGACTTTTTTTCTTTATGTTCTTTTAGATTTTTCTATTGTATTTTGACTACGCAGATCTACAAATTATAAAACAATTCTCTAATATAATGTGCTTCGATCCTAATCCACGTAATTTCCCCATTTTTTTTTTTTGTATCACTTTTTATATATAATTTGTATAATAAGAGAGAAAAAAAGAAGTTTTTTTTTTTTTTTTTTTTTTCGTTGTACAATAAACTTTTTACATGTGAGTTAAAAAAAGTCTCAATAGGTGCTTTTTTGTTTTGTTATGCGTGTGAAATAATATATTTTACGTTATAAAAACTGTAACGCTTTATCCTTTCTTTCTTTTAAAGATTGTTATACAAATCGAAAACTTCTTTTTTAAAAAAAAATAATTGTTGACAGCTACGCAAAATTTTTTTTTTTTTTTGATCTGAAAAAAATAATATTATCATTTTTTTTTTATTGTTGTAGTACAAAAGATAGAATTCTAACATTTCTCCTACCCCTCCGCCTTTTTGTGTAAGATCGACTCTATTTTTTATGCATTTTATTGATTTTAACTCAGCTTAAAAAGTTAATCACACACAAATAAATATTGTGAGAAAAAACAACTGGATACAAAACCATTTCAGATTTCAGATTATATGATCCAAAAGAAGTGTGATTAAAGTTTTTATTTCTTTGAAAATCTGGGTCTAGTTTTCCATTGATTTGGAATTTTTATAATCGGAATAATTTATAGGATTAAACTGGATTGGGGTAACCTCAAAACCTTTACTATTTTTTGGTCAAGTCTTTATAAATACCCGGCCGAGGGCGAAAAAAAAAATCTCAGCTCACTTTTTTTTATTTTTTTATTTGGTAAACTGAAAAAATGAAGGAAGGAAAGGATGGATGGATGGATGGATGGATGATAATGGTAAAATTATTATCTTTGGCTGCGCTTGATAAGGGGATGGGGTCCCTGTATTTCTGTTATTGAAAAAATTTGTTATCAGTTTTTATAGATAAAGAAAGTTTGATTCTACGTATAATTCTTATTCATAGTCAGTTTAAATAGATCATTGAACAACTTGTGAATAGTTTTATATTTATTTTTTATTTGAGAAATAATAATAATACGTAAAAAAAAAAAAAGGGTGGTTACAATCAAAGGTAGTAAAAAAAAAAAAAAAAAGAAAAAGGAGGAGGAGCCAGTGACGGTTGTTAAAGAGAGGGAGTAGAATGGATTTTAAGATAAATCAAATGATTGACGATGAATAATATTTGTAATTTCTCTTCGACCTTTGAGCCATTCTTTAAATGTAGTAATTTTACGTGCTTCATCATCTACAATCGTATCTTCTTCTTCTTCCATAGTCTTAGTAATAGTAGAACAAGAAGATAAGGTGGTTAAATGACCCATTTCTTCTAATAAATAATTAGCAAATACAATTAAATAGAAATAACGAACAAGATAATTATGGGCTACTTGACGTGTTTCTTTGTATTTTTTACATGTTCTATCTTCCATCGCTTCCAAACGTAATTTAAAATCATAAACCGCTGTACGTAAATTTTGCATATGATCACACATATTAATCGCTCGATCCGTTAACTTTTTAGCTCTTTTACCAAAAGTTAAAACACTGACAAGTCGTAAAATAATTTTGTATTCACCATGTTGATAACGTTGTTGTTCTTCATAAGCTTCATCATTATATTGTACAGCACCTTCTTCTTCTTCTTCTTCTATCTTGGTATCATCCTCCATAGTAGTAGTTATATCTTTTGGATCAAGTAAATCGGAAATAGGTCCATTTTTTAATACCATCGACATTAAACTAGCTGTTACCATGCCTGTTGTTGTACGACCTCGTCTAATATAAACATTCACACGGGGGGAAAGGATTACTCTGTTAGTTTCCGTGTACATTTGTTAGAAAAATTCTTCCCCTCTCTCTCAAATCTAACTTTACCCCATTTGGCAATTAAATAAAACATCAACCCCCGCATTTGCATCTTGCACTCTTCGAATCAATTGATCAAAAACATCTGGAATAGGTGCTTGTTCATCCGTACTAAAAAAAAAAAAAAATTAAAATAAAAAAGGGATTTATCAGACATCCATTCTTTCTGATTTTTCAAAATTGTATTCAAAAATAAAAAATAAATTTTTACATTGGAATTCTTAAATAATCCACTTGATAACCTTGATCAATAATTGATTGAAATACTTCACTTGGAGTTTCAATTTGTTCCTCAGTAACACTATAAAATTTGGCCTAATAAGGATATAAAAAGTAAAAAAATAAGAAAAAATATAGACCCTGTTTTTATATAATAAATAGAAATTTTTTTTTTCTTTCGTACCACAAGATCAATGCCACCTCTTTCATCTGTTTCATCGTGTAACAATAATCTACCATTTTTTTCAATCAATTCTTTTCTTGCATCGGATTGCATACGTTCTTCCATATATTCTACACGTTCTCTTGCAATACCCGTCGTTTCCAAATTTTTAATAGGTTCATTATATAATCTTAAAACATAAGGTTTATTCTTGACATAAAGAACAGGTTCTTCTCGAAGACATGTCCATAAAATACGTCGATGACCTCCTGGACCCGCATTCAAATGTTCTAAAACAGCTTTAATGGCCGTTTTACTTGGCATAGCACATCCACAAATAAAAGGAGCGGAAGGAATATTTTCTTCTGAACGTTGTTTATCTGCATTTAATCCACTTTGAATAGCCACAGAAAGTAATGATCCATCCATGATAGGTTCCTTGACAGCTTGTTTAATCATTTTTACTTCGACTCTTCTAAAATTATAAGCATCACCCACTTTTTCTTTGAGACTTGCTTTTTGACATCCAGGAAAAGCATCATGTTTTAAAATAGTATGTTTTGCTAATATTTGACCATGACGTTGATTGACTGTATCCACAATTTCACTGGTTAATGCAACACCATCGCCTAAGGTTAATTCACCTACGGGTGTAATTAATGATTTATGTTCGGTACGTCGTAATTCTTGATGAATTGTTTTAATTTCTGGATGACGTTTCATCCATGTTTCAAAAGATTCTGTTTCAGCCATAATCGAAGGACGTGTATCATCCAAATAAGCTTGAAAACAAATCAAGAAAAAGTAACGTTCTAACCAAACAATACCCCGTTTCAAAATTTTACGTCGTTCCGATTCATTTTCGGTATTATCCATTTGAATATGAGTTTCTTCAATGACGGTACGTAAATTGGTAGGTTTTCCACATAAATCAATGGCATCATCCACAATGTTTTTATTATCTAAACCATTCTTGATCACACGTAAAAGACTATTAATAATTTGATAATTAAGTCTTTCTTCACCTGTTTTGTGGATATGTTTTCCAAGAGAGGAGATAGAAGAAAATTCATTTTCTTTGTTTTTGTTGGAAACACCTAACCATCGTGTTAATAATGTTGCTATGACAGTACCTAATGCAGATCGACCTGAACCCACTTGACAATTCCTAAATTTTATATTTATCCCCAGTTAATTCTTTTTTTTGTTTTTGTTTTTGTTTCAAAATATTATATAAAGAACTTACATAATAATAGCTGTATTGGAAAGATCAATGCCTTCTCCGGTAATATATTTTCTTAAATCATCAAAATCATTACATTCTGGAGGTCTTTCTGCAGTAATAGGTACACGTTGATAATTCAAAAATTTATGGACATCGCCTTCTTGTTTCATAGGAAGATCAGCATCCCTTAATTTTTGATATACTTTTTCTTCTTCATCTCGCATTACTTCTTGTACTGTTAATACATCGGATGGATATACTTCAATCCAACGACTTTCAATCGATCCTTCTGAATTTTCACCATGTAATAAAATCCGACCTTCATTCATATGAATTTCACGAATAATATCTTCTTGAAGTCTCTTTTCCAATTGTTCCAAACGATCACTGGTAATTCCTTTATAGGTACGTAAATTACGAAGCGAGAAATGAAGATCACGTAAAACATAAGGTATTCCATCAATATAAATGATAGGTTCTTCACGTAAATTGATCCATAGAATTTTTTTGTTCTTTTTTAAAAGTAAATTACGAAACACTTCATGAATACCCACAGCTGTAGGTTGAGCGACACCATATATATCCGTTTCACCCACACGTCTAAATTCACTTGCACCATCAATGACAAAAGTACCGTGATTTTGTTGTTGACGATCATTAATATTAAATGGACGTGTCATGAGTGTTGAACAACCAGGTGTGCGTGATGGTTGTTCTTCATTTTCATCCATATTTAAATGACCTTTGGGCCAAAAATCAACTTTGAGGATTGTTTGTGAAGTAAGTACTGCACCTGTTCTTGCCTATAACAAAAGAATATTTTATTTATTTATTTTAAGAAACCCTCCCCCCCCTCACTTGATCTCTTTCCTCCCCCCTCCCTTTCAATTTTGAATACATACCTGTAAAATAAATTCTTCTACTTCTCCAGCAACAATCCCTGATTGTGCACCTGCACCAATCATTTCAAACATACTTTGAGCTGTCCCTGACCAACCACGACGTAACTTGGGATATCTCACCATGGCACCTCCTTTTTCAGAACCCATATTATTACTATTATTACTACCAAAAGATAATTCACGTAAATCATCCACTGGACGAAATTGATATAACTGAGGACCTTTTCTTCTCATATGTTCCAACATTTGCCAAATTTCACTTCTTTCTTTGACCCAAGAAGAAAAACTTTTTTCAAAATTTTCTTCTCTGGGTGTTTCACTTATATAAGCAGTAAAACATAATAAGAAAAAATAACGTTGTAATCCAGAAAGTGCTTTGGATAAATATGTATTTTCGGAACTACTTTGACTTGTTGAATGAAGAATTCGATTTAATAATATATCATCACGTAAATTGATAATGGCATCGGCTATAAAAAAGATATATATATATATTGAGTTCAAGTAAATCTGTTTTTTTTTTGTGGAAGGGGAGTTAATGAATAATAAAAACTTACAACCATCAATGACTTGATCTAATAATTTTTTACAATAAATTCCATTATCTAATACAGATGTTAATGAAATAATACATCGATAATTTCCCATAATAGCTTCCTTGAGATTTTCAACTAATCTTCCACGATTTAATATTAAATCAATAAATGATCCATGAGATGATTTTGTTTTTAAACCTATAATAAAAAGAAAAAATAGTTTAGTCTTTTCTTTTTCTTACACTAAGAATCCTTTTAACACTAAGAATAATAATAATAATAATAATACCTTTTTCTAATAAAGAGACAACACGTAATAAAGCACGATTTTGGTTTGAAATATTATTGGCTTCTTCTAGATTTCTTGCAAGATCAGGTGAAAATACTCTTGATACAACATCATCTTCTTCATTTATATCGGTATTGACTAATATTTCATATCCGGGAATAGGAAAAGGATCACGTTGACCTAATTTAAGTACTTGAACTCTTCGAATGATTTGAGCAATAATAATACCCACCGTAGCTATTAAGAAAAAAAAAAGAGTTAAATTAAGGGTAATAAACATGTTACGTATATAGACGTATTATCCCAAAAAAAACTTACTTCTTACAGCTCCCATGCCACAATTAAAAATTAAAGGATCTGTTGGTTTTAATGTTTTAATAACACGAACATATTCATCAAAATAATTATCTTCAGGTGATTGATCTGGTGTAATTGGAATACGATAATAAGTAGTTCGATATTCTTTTTTACGAAATGATTCAAATACTGAAAAATATAGGGGGGTTGCTTATCAGTTTATATCTTTTTATGCAAATTTAAAACTCTAAAACGCCGCTCTTCTCCTTTTCTATATTTCTATTATTACACAAACTTATCCTTCCCCTCCCCCCAAAATAAAAAAAAAATTCTGTATAAAATATTTACCTTCTTTAGGTGTTTGTATTTCATCAGCTGCAATATAGCAAGGTACTAATGTACCATCCGCTAATATATATATATATATTTTTGTATAAGCATAAATGTTTTTTGCATAAAATAATTAATATTTTTTTTTCTTTTTTTTTTTACTTACGTAATTCTTGATGAACAAGTAAAAGGCCACCATCATGATTTATTTCATCGACAACATCTTTTTTTAATCTTTCTTCAACATTTTCTAATCTTGTAGAATTCATTCCTCGAAATCCAATCATGTTTTGTACAGGGTCCGTATAATCACGTAATACGTAAGGAAATCCATTAATATAGACTAAAAAAAAAAAAGAATTAAAAGTTTTAGGTTTTGTTTGTTTGTTTATTTGTTTTATTATTATTGGATATATTACCAAGGGGTTCTTCCCGAGTAGAAAACCTATAATAATAATAATAATAATAATAATAATAATAATGATATTTTTGATATAGTATAATTAAAAAAAAAAAAGATTAGATATATATATAATAGAATATAATATAATATATACTTTCAAAAAATATAAAGATAAAAAATATACCAGGTACAAGAGGCTTTATAAGGACTTTTTGGGTGACAATTAAGTAATGCTAATATCGTAGATAAGCCAACAACCTAAAAATTGAACCTTAAAGTATTAAAATAGATAATGTATATTTTCCTTCACATATATATCACTTAAAACTTTACCGTTGGTTGTGCAACACCATAAACGCCTAATTCTGCCACTCGAAAATTAGGAGCTCCTTGAAGATGAAAATCAAGTTTGGTATTTGTACCTATTTTTTGATAACGATGAATTAAAAGGTTGTTTTGAGTTGGAAAAATTAAAATGTTTTAAAGTCAACTCCTTCTCCTACTATTCCCCCCCCAATTTATATACTTCATTTTTAAGGATGTATAATAATTACCACTTGGAAAATGATCCATTTTTAATATAGTATTTCTTGATAAAACACTACCACTTCTTGTTTTTATTAATTTGGTCACTTTTTCCAAATAAGATTTTGGATCATGAGATATATTAGAATTGGATCCTATAAAAGTTGGATCTTCTTGTGGATGTTGATTGCGTAATGGTACACGATTGTTATTTTCTGTTGTTGTGGTTGTAATAGAATGATTTAATAGAGTTGATTTATTCATAAAAGGTGAATTTGGTAAAGTAGGTGAACTACGAGATGAAGATGAATTTTCATGTATTTTTGTAGAAGAAATAGATGTACGACGTGAAGATGTTTCTACTTTATCACTATAACAATACATAAATATATATATATATATCAATTATATATTCTATTTAATCCAATCCACTCCCCCCCCCCTCCTTTCTCCTTCCACAATTTCACTTTACTTACGCTATACGTTGTGGAACAAAAGACCTTGTTTTTGGTGAAGTACTAAAAATAAATTTTCGTTCATTCATTGTTGTTGGTGATGAAGCTAATGAGGAAGAAGAAGAAGGTGAAGGAACAACCTCCTTTGGTGACATAGACATTTTTTTTTTATATTTTTCTTTGGTTATGTCACAAGGAAAAGGTATAAAAAGGGGAAGTTGTGTAAAAAAAAAATAAAAAAGGAATAAAAGTGAAAAAGAAGCAAAAAAAGTCTCGGAGGAAGGATGGCACCTTTAAAAAAAAACCTTCTTTTTAATGCAAAAAAAAAAAAAGAAATTACGTACTATACCTATTTTATTCAAGTCACAAAAATGGGGGTCTTTTCTATAACTTTATTTTTCTTCTCTTTTCTTCTTTATATATATAATTATATATATATATATAATACTCATGGTCATTAAAATATGACAACTATTTCAAAACAACAACAACCTCAAGCAACATTATTATATACTAGACTAAAACGAATTGGTAAAGGTGCTTATGGTTCCGTTTATAAAGGGTAAATAATATGTCATTAAAGTCACCCTTTTTTTTTTCTGCAATTAAAAAACTAAAAATTATTATTATTGTTATTTATTTATTTTCTCGGATGAAATGAATGGACATCTTTTTTAAAGAATTAATAATAAAACAAAAAAGCTTGTAGCTATTAAAGTACTTAATTTGGATACAGAAGAAGATGATGTGGATGATATTCAAAATGAAATTGCTCTTTTATCTCAACTTACCCATGCACGTTCTCAAAATATTACTCCTTATTATGGTAGTATATTAAATGATACTAAATTATGGATTATTATGTATTATGCTGCTGGTGGAAGTATAAGAAATGTTGTAAGTTTATTTGTAAAAATAGGAGGATGTTTTTTTAAGATTAAATAATAATATATTATTATTTGGTAGATGAAAGCGGGTAATATTGAAGAAAAATATATTTCAATTATTGTTCGTGAAGTATTATTAGCTTTATCTTATTTACATAAAAATCATATTATTCATAGAGATATTAAAGGTAAATAATATATATTATTTCTAGATGATATCATTTTAAATGAAACTAAACTCTCTTTTTTTTTTCTTCTTTTTATGTAATAAGCTGCAAATATTTTATTGACGGCAGAAGGAAATGTACAATTATGTGATTTTGGGGTTGCAGGACAAACAACTGTTAATTCACTTAAAAGGAATACTTTTGTTGGAACACCGTAAGTTGTGTTACTTTATATAAGATCACATTATTATGGAAAAATAAAATTAAAGTTTTTTTTATTATTATTAGTTATTGGATGGCACCAGAAGTCATTCGTGAAGGTTCATCCTATGATTATAAGGTAAATAAATAAATAAATGATCACAGGATTTAAATATAATAGAGTAAATTAAAAAAAAGGTGTGAGAAAATATAGGCAGATATATGGTCATTAGGTATTACTGTTTTTGAAATGGCAGTGGGTAATCCACCTTTATCCAATATTGATCCAATGCGTGCCATTATTATGATTCCAAAATCAAAACCTCCTCAATTACCTGATCAATTTTCTATATTAATTCGAGAATTTGTTGATCTTTGTCTATGTGAAGAACCTAATGAGGTAAATATTTTTAATATATATATTAACAAATAGATATTGATATTGATTTTGATTTTGATTTTGATTTTTTTATATCTATTTTAGCGACCTAATGCAGATGAATTAATGAAAACTAAATTTATAAAAATTTCAAGTAAAGTTTCAAAAGGAATTTTAAAAGAATTAATTATACGTTATGAACAATGGAAACAAACAAATCAAAATAATAGAAGAAATAGTGTTGCATCGGATGATCTAAGTGGAAGGTAATATATATTATATATTTGGGATCTTATTTATATCAACTAACTATTCTTATTATTATTATTATCTAGTGATAATGAAAAAGAAAATGAAGATCTTGATATGTTTGAAACAACAACGGAGGATGATGATCTATGGGAATTTGATGTAATAATAATAAGAGATATATTAATTATTTAAAAGGAAAATAGAATTGTATTAACAAAAAAATATATAATAGACTATTCGATCATCAGGACTTTATAAAAAATCAACTGTGGATCAATCAACAATTAAACAACCAAAACCACAAAAACCAGTATCACCTTTATTAGATGAACCATTATCTTCTTCTTCATCCCCACCAGGAAGACCCTTTCATAGTCGAGAAGCACATCCACTGGTTCGTCTTTTTGAAAATGCATCATCACAACAATCAGGAGATACTTCTTTATTAAATACACCAGGAGGTGTGAGTACACCCTTGGTGAATTCACCTCATATTTTACCACAACAAACACATTCCCCTGTCATGTTACCTACATCATCATCTATAACAACACCTTCTCCAATGATTGATCTTGATTCAGGTGCAATTACAATTCCTTCCTCACAACCTTTATTAAGATCGAATTCTCCATCACCTGCAACCATGTCACCTGCGGATGCTCTTTTGATTCCTTCCATGTTATCAACTACGCATAACAAGGATAATCAAACACTTATACCATCTAAATCTGATACCCTACATACGAATAATAATAATAATAACAAAGGAGAATTGAATCATGGTAGAACAAGTCCATTAACCATTAAACCACGTAAAAATTCAGGACCTAGTAGTTTTGGAAATGGTCATGTAATGACAACAACAACAACAACAACAACAACAACACCCACAGATCAATTAACAAGTAGTAATCGACTTGTTCCTGGACGACAATTACTTACACCTACTTCTACACCACCTACGAATAGTCCACTTGGACATAATTCAAAACTTTCTCCGCGAATCATGGCATCATCATCACCTGATACAGCTTTACTTCATAGTAGTAAACCTATGGTGCGTGCACGATCTCATTCAGATCAACAATCAACACGTGATACATCCTTATTATCAATGACTTCTACAACAACACAAGGTTTACTTAAAGTAGAATCATCTCACCATCATCTTCAAAAAAATAATAAACATTATCATCATCGACCTGCTCCTTCTGTTCCTATTGCCCATATGAGTAATAGTAGTACAACAACAACCACCATGAATATAGGAGAAGAAAGAGGATTAAAACCTAATATGAATGGATTACCATTAGCAAGAAGAGTTCGATCAGCTACTACATTACGACAATCAGAAGAAGATCGTGTTCCATTAAAAGCACTTGTAGCAAATAAACAACAACAACTTTATCAAGCTTCAAGATATAATAATATGAATCATACGAGTGATGGAGTAGATAATAATAATCAAGCAAAGACAAAAAGTAAAATAACTAAATATACAACGGATCATCGACGAAGTATAAGTGCTGATAGTACACCCAATGTAAGAATTTATTATTTATCATTGTAGAAATATATATATGATACTAATCTAAAAGTTTATTTATTATTCTTCATTATTATTATTATTAGAATAATAATAAAAATAATAATTCAGAAGGGAAACGAAATATTCATGTACCACCTCTTACATCTTTATCTTCAGCAAAAATTCCAGATTGGCATACTTCACGACATTCACATACTGCTCATTCATCAAATAATGAAAAAGTCATTTCATCTTTGGATGATGAAGAAGAAAATGGATATCGAATGATTGCACCACTTCAATTAGATGGTTTAAAAAGTGATCAAGGATTACACTGTGCATTAAATCAAGCTTTAGAAGATTTGGATTATTGGTTAGGTCAAGTAGATATAAGTTTATCTTCTATATAACTCCCCCTCCCCCCACTTAATGATCGAATCCCCAAAGTCCCCTTTATACACAAAAATTTAAAAGTGTTTGAAATTGAAAATAAAAATAAGGCTTTATTTTATATATAATAAATGGTACGTAGTTAAAATTGAAATATAATAATATTTTGGTAGATGTGAGTGAGGCAGGGAGAGAGGAGAATGACATAACGAATTGAACTTGTAATATTTTTCATTTATTCTTCCAGTTGTTTTAAACCAGAATGATAACGAAATCGTTGACCATATATTTTCAAAATAATCAAAAAACCAAAAGAAACCCAAATAAGTCCAGATAAAACGATAGTAAGATATCCAGGTCCAATAGAATCCAATAATTTCACACTGAATAAAGATAAAAGACAAGTAATTGTTTCTCGAACAAATACAGTTCCTGCAGCAACGGAAGCAGCATGATCCGGTATGGAATCAGTCAAATAAGTAGATACAATGGCTAATACTTGAGTTGTACCAAAACATGAGATAAAATAACCAACCATTGGAATCCAATAGTTCAATCCATTTTTAATACTCCAACCAAAAAGCAATGATCCCAATGGAATCAGTATCATACAACTTGGCCATAAATTAAAAGTAAAACGATCTTCTATCTTATGTTTTCCACCCATACGTTTAGATCGAGATTTTAAAAGTAATTTGTCTGATATGATTCCATGAAGAATGGCACTGGATATGTTACCAATACCACCACTTAAATAAGCGAGACCTATACGTATTAAGTATATTGTTGTTAATTTATATATTATGTTCTCGATATTTCTGATATGTTTATAAATTAAAATAGATATCGTATTCTCTATATAGTTATTTTACCTATTTCTAACGCATTAAAACCATATTTTTCTTGAAATAGATTGGGTAAAATAACATCTGTGTGTTTGATAATAAATAGTATCAATATAGGAACACAATGTCGTATGACAATTATAATGATTCGTTTCATATTATAGTACCCGTCCCCCTCTACCCTTCCCTTTTCTTTTCTTTTTTACCTGTACTGATTTGAACTCCAAATGCAATAGCACAAGCTAAAGAAGATAATAATACATGAGGATAACGAAGTAAAAAGAGAGGAAGCATTGGATTAAATTTTTTTTCTGTTGTATCTTCTTTTTGTTGTACTTGTTCAAGATAATTATCCTTATTTTGTTCATTATTAGTAGAATCATTACTACTATCCATTACTTTATCATAGTAACATTTTTCTACTGGTGTTGTTGGTAAGATTATATCAAATTTTGAATGTTTTCGATATGTTTCAGGAATACATAGTATGGTTAAAATAGTAAGTAAACCACCTAATCCAGCACAAAACCAAAATGAGGCTCTCCATGAAATATCACTCATTGCTAAAAAGCCACCAATAGTGGGTGCTTAAGATATACAATTATATATATATATAAATACACGTATTTTGGAATGGTTTTTACACACACACACACACACACAAAGTTATTTTGATGACTTACCAATAGTAGGACCCATAATTAATCCAAAAACAAATTTTCCATAAGCTTTTCCACGTTTTTCAATAGGATAAAGATCAGCAATCATAGCAGGGCCTAAAACCATGGATGAACCTGCACCAATGGCTTGAAAACAACGAAGAATAATAAGAGCCATAATATTTTTGATAAAAGCAATACCAATAGAGGATAGAGTAAAAAGAATAATAGATGGAATAATAATATATCGACGTGTTTCATAAAAATCAGAAAGTGCACCCACGAATATAGGAAAAATACCCATAAATAATAAATAAAATACAAGTGCTAATGTTGTTTGTATTTGTGAAGCATTTAATTCAACTTCAATTTCTGGTATACCTAGGTAGTCGAAGGATGTGAATAAATAGAATTATTTTAGATTGATACGTTTATTAATAAATATTATTACTTACTTGGATAATAAACATCCACTGCAAAAAGGGATAATGCTGCTGAACAAGACATGATCATTAAAATAATATTTTTTAATAATGTACTAAATCGTATTCGTGGATCTTCCATATTATTTTCTTGTGAATTCATATGTAACCAACGTTTTAGTGTTATAAAACTATTCATAAATAAATCATTCTTTTTCATTGTTTTTATAAAGAATACGTACGTAAAAAGTAAAAAAGGGAGAACTGAAGAAAGAATCATTTCTGTGTGTCTCACTCCCTTTTTTATTTTCTAAAAAGTATTAATGTAACGAAGCTTTTTAACACATTTTGGGATTAGGCATGTTAAATGCATTATGCATATGAACTATTCGGGTCAAAGTTTGGATCATCTCATTCCTCCTCTCTGTTATCCATTTTTAACTTTTTTTGCAACTATTTGTCATGAGAAATAAGTTGAAACAATAATATACAAAATGTTATTTTTTATATCTGAATTTTATGATATACATAAGTAAGATTATAATATATAAGTAAAGAAAAAAAAAAGTTGGTACGTACGTACTAATAACCATAGCTTATATATATATATATAACTAATATGACAAACAACTTATTTATCATAACAATATTCCCCTTTCAATAACAACAACAAGTAAAAAAAAATTTTTTGTTTGCATTTTTGTTTATATTCTTACTTAAAAACAACTCAACTTTTATCACACTCCTTGCATGAATGTTATGTACTCTTGTTATAAATATATATTTCACAAAAAAAAAAAAAATAGTACTACGTAAGAGAATAGTATAGTTACTTCTTTTTTCTTTGAAGAGATGATACGTACTACGTAAAAAAATAATAATCATTATCTGAATAGATAATGCATGATGCATGAAATACATATCAAGTTTTATGCATCCACATAATAATAAAGTATAAAAAAAAACACTTACTATGTTTATTTCTTAATATTTTATTATGTACGGAAAACAGAAAATTTTAGACAATTTTATGCAATTTGGATTACATCATTTCTTATATCATTCATGACTACACTACAATTATTTTTTCTTCCAGAGAATATTATGATAACATACTGTAACGGTAGCTACTATGCATATAAACTATATAAACTATATCATCTTCAACAAAATGTAACTACTACCAGCAAACGGTATAACTTAACATATCGTTCCCATGGAAAAATAGGTTAAAGACATAGAATCCAAAAAACTAGGTAAATGATTCTCCAAAAAAAATTGTTGATATTGTCCACTCACATAAACGTTTAAGACAAGTCCATATAGTATGAGAATAAATAAACTGTGAATCATCAGGGGGATATATAGTCTATGATTTGATGTTTTGTCAATTTTGTACAATCGAACCTTTTTTTTGTCTATTCGCTACAAACACATCATGATTTTATACATAAAAATATCAAGTCATTTTATTGATATGGCTGTTTTAAAATTTTATGTACTGTAACGGTATTTATAAAAAACATTTCATATTCTTATTGGTAAATAAGTCAATATCATTCTTAGGTATTTATGATCGTTGTTGGAGAGGGACTAAATATTATCTTTATTTATTCACATATGTGTCTCTCTCTCTCTGAATTAAATTAATACAAACAAAAATAAATTAAAATTATTCTTTAAAAGGGTAAAAAAAAAAAAAAGGATTTACAATTTGGAAATAAGGTCTTCTGATTTGGCTTTTTGTGCCTTAAGTCGATCAGCAATTTCAGCAGCCCGTTTCAATTCATTTCGACCAAGTTGATTACGATGAACTTCATCAGGACCATCAGCATAACGAAGAGTACGAGCAGATGCATAATAGTGTGCGAGAGGGAAATCTTGAGAAATACCAGCAGCACCATGAGCTTGCATAGAACGGTCAAGAACACGAAGCAACATATTGGGTGCAGAAATCTATAAAAATAAAAAAAATAAAAACCCACCACATAAATAAGTTTAATCAGTCAATGTACACCCCAAATAATTTTACTTTTAGTTATACTATGTTATATATATATATATACATAATATTCTATTTATTATTTACCTTTGCCATACTAATTTCCTTCAAAGCACCCTTTGCTTTGACTTCATCAATCTTTTGTGCAGCATTTAATACCAAGAAACGGGATTGATCAATTTCAATACGAGAAGTGGCAATATCTGCAACAACAGTACCATGTTCAGATAAACTTTTACCAAAAGTACGTTTGGAGGGATCAGTGACACGGGCCAACATATATTCTAATGATCTTTCAGCCATACCAATACATCTCATACTAAAGAACAATGATATTTTTTTTTTTAGTTTAAAAAAATGACTCCATATCACATTAAAACGTTTTTTTTTAAAGAAAAAAAGTGCCTTACCAGTGATGAATACGGCCAGGACCAAGACGACCTTGAATGACTTCGAAACCACGACCTTCACCCAAGATAATGTTTTCAACAGGAACTCGAACGTCCTTATAAATAATTTCCATATGACCTTCAGGAGCATCATCATAACCAAAGACCTGCATTGGACGAACAACAGTAATGCCAGGGGTATCAGCAGGAACGATGACTAAACTTTGTTGTTTATAACGATTGCTGTTATCGGGATCAGTCTTACCCATAACCAAATGGACAGCACAACGAGGATCACCAGCACCACTATTTATTTATATATATATATAACACCCAATTAGTTTTTCTAGATCAAGTTTTTTCTTTTTCTTTTTTTAGAATATTAATGAAAATATTATTATACCTGATCCACCATTTGCGACCATTAATGACATATTCATTACCCTCACGACGGATATTAAGTTCAATATTAGTAGCATCAGAAGATGCAACAGCAGGTTCAGTCATAGCAAAAGCAGAACGAATTTTACCATTAAGAAGAGGAACCAACCATTTATCCTTTTGTGCTTGAGTACCATACTTGGCAAAAACTTCCATGTTACCAGTATCAGGTGCAGAACAATTCATGGCTTCAGGCATGATTTTGACAGATTTACCACTTAATTCAGCTATTATATAAATTTAGTTACTTTGGGTTTTCTTGAATAATTAAATGATCCCCCCCTCTACATACACACACACACACACACACACACAATATATATATACAAAAAAAACGTCTTTTCTTTACCGATTAAACCATATTCAACATTAGTAAGACCAGCACCATAAGCACCATATTCACGACCCAAGAAAAGATTCCAAAGACCAAGGGAACGTGCTTTTGCCTTTAATTCTTCCATAATTGGGGGGATAACCTGATGATTTTTTATTAATATAAATGATTTTTAATCTTCAACAATTTGTGTGTGTGTGTGTGTGCTCTCCCATGACAACACACATCAAATTATATGTTACTTTGACAACTTATCTAACCCGCCCTTTTTTGGTTTTCTTTTATTCTAAATATATTTTTTTTTCTTACCTTCCAGCGGTCATCACCTTTACCCATTTGTAAGTTATAAATTCTTTCGGCAGGAATACAGTCATTCTAAATATATATATGTAAAGAAAAAATTCTGTTAAAAAGAAAGTTTGAAAAATAGCATAAAACTTATAAAGGAACAAGTTTCGAGAAAAAAAAAAGATATATATATAAATATATACCTCAAGGAAATCTTTAGCCTTAGCATAAAGGTCTTGAAACTTTGGTGATAACTTTGTAATGTCGACGATAGAGTTGGTTGCCATTGTTGTTAATGATAAAAATAAAATAAAGAAACCCTCTTTTTTAAAAAAACAAAAAACAAAAAAAGAAGGTTCTGTTTCGTTTTTTTGCTTTTATATAAAATCGGAAATAGAAACTCTTCTCACACACATTAATTCGGCTTACTACTTCAAATTATCATTTTTTTTTCTTTTACTAACTTAACCCCCCGCAACCCAATTGGCATAATAAATATATTAATTCCATCGTATGATGAGAACTACTTGTAAAGCAACTTTTTGAATTTTCACCATATATAGTCAAAATTTCTCGGGCTTTTTTTTTATATATTCTAAAATAATTTAATTTTTTATTTTTTTTTGGATGTGTTTATTATTATATAATATAAACAAAAGGAGTGAGATTTTCTAGACACAATATAACAAAAATTAAAAAAAAATAAAGGGTATCTCTTTCTTTTCTTTTCTTTTTTTCAGGATAAAACGATATATATATATATATATAACGCTAATTTATGAAAAATAATATCTTGTCTTGTTATGTTTCTTTTTAGAGAAGTTGAACATAATTTGCGGGGAACTGCATACAAAAAAAAAAAAAAAATGGGTTAGTCAAATTAAATTGTATAATTCTGTGCAGTCAATCATGACTATTTTAATTCAACTTACAATGCCTTCTTTTCCTCTCACACTTCCTGTCCACCAGTCATCTTGACTATCACTTTTCTGAACAATGGTAATAACATCTCCTTCATGAAAACTAAGATCTCCTCCTTGTTCACCATTAAAGTCGTACAAAGCACGAGCAGTGGGTACATGAGGTTTTCGACTGGGTGGTGGTGGTGGAGGGGCTCGTGCTGCTGGAGCTGGAGCATTATATCCACCGTATTGTTGTTGTTGTTGTTGTTGTTGTTGTTGGTGATGTTGTTGGTGATGTTGTTGGTGATGTTGTTGGTGATGTTGTTGAGGCGGTGTAGGTGTATGATATTGTTGTTGCTGTTGATGTTGATAACCATTATATCCTGTTGGTTTTGGTTGTGTAGGAGGTGGTGTATTTTGATAAGGTGGAGGAGGTGCATGACCCGTACTATTTCCATATTGTCCAGTACCACGAGGTGTAGGTGGCTGTCTCAAATGACCAGGGGCAGAAATATTTGAACTCTTAAAAGATTGAGTTCTTGTTGGAGAAGATCCACCACCTGAAGAACCATCATCCATACTACCTCGAGAATAAGCAGCACTTTGATTTCCCAATGTATGAAACTTGGCATTTAACGCACGATATAATGCATCTGCTTCAGGTGGAGGGGGTACTGAACCATTCAATAATTCTTTAGAACTAACTTTTTTCCCATAAAACTTTTCATTTGCATCATTACGTGTTACAATGGCTGAACCTTCCAAAGAAACACCAGCATATAAACCTTTTGTTTTACTATAAGAATAAATGGCTGAAATATGTTTTAAACTAGCGGATCCAGCCGCTTCAGCATTTCTACCTAAAGGACCAGCAGCAACTATAAAATATATTAATACATTAAACAGATTACATATATATAATAAAAGTTAGTTTCTCGTCATTATTTTAGTTACTTTAAAAAAAGTCTACAATATATAAATTCAAAAAGTAAAACGCTATCCATCATGTTTAAAAAAAAAAAAAAAAAAAAGAGCATCTATATTTACCCGAAACGTTGCCACCTAGTGTAAGATTACCAAATTGACTGAATGTCTTTACAGCATCTTTGGTATTCAATACCATAACGAAATCCGTTAATTCTGCACCCACCATGCCACCTGCGCCAGCGCCTTTATATATATATATATATATATGTGTGTGTGTGTGTGTGTGTGTGTAAGTAAAAAAAAAAATGTATATATACTTTTAATAATAATATCTTTTTTTACCTGCTGTTCCAATTGCGGATGGTGCTGACCATGCTATTATTTGAAATATATAAAAAATAAAAGTTATATCAACCATCAATTTTTATATTTTTATTCTCAACAATCCAATCCATTATATATTTTCTATTCCTCAAGGAAATACAAACATAAACTTACATCCATCAGGTAATCTAATATAATAAAATAAATTGGTCTTGAAATGAATAAATCTATTTATATATAACCTCTCAATTAAAAAAAGTAACAATTTTTTTTTTTTTACCTAGCTACAACTAAACCAGAACCCGCTCTTCCACTGAATAAAAAACCAGCCTTGAGTACGGTAAGAATTGCCAAGCCTTGAGCTTTTTCCAAAATATTTGGAGGAATA